>LR749768.1:1745149-1762587 GCA_902729485.2 Mus minutoides
GATAGATTTTATGTAATAGCCAAGAAGATCTCAGAAGAAATCTTCCCGAGGCTTGAGATACCCAAGGTAATATTTGTTGCCCAGGTAAGTCAGTCAGGAAATGGCCAAGATAATGGGCATTGATTAGAAGTTACATTGTACATACAGGCTCCAAGGTTCAGGACAGGTAAAAAAGATGGGTGGACCCATTGAAGGAAATAGACAGTGGAGACTGGCTTTAATGGTTAGATAACACTCCTACCCTTTGTGCCATTCAGGGTTAAGAACACCCTTTGTCAGTTTGGTCTGACCCCCCCCCCCTATAAATTACTCTATGGGGGACCCTCTCCACTGGTAAAAATAGCCTCTATACATAGTGCTGACTGCTGCTTTCCCAGCCTTTGTTCTCTAGGCCCAAGGCGCTCAAGTGAGTGAGACAGCAAACATAGAAGCAGAAGGCCTACTCAAGAGGAGGAGACCAGAGACCCTGCAACCCTCGCATCTCTTCCAAGTTGGAGATTTGGACTACATTTGATGCCGTCGTGCGGAAAACCTTGAGACTCTATGAAAAGGCCACCCTACTCTCTACTCTTATGAGACCCTTTTTATAGTGCTTCTGCTTTTACATTATGTATGTTAGATAAGCTAGTCGCCTTTATTAGAACAAAAAGTAGTGCAGTGCTGCCTTTCGTTTTTGAGGCAACAGTACCATACCCTAAAAATCAGGTATGTCAGGAAAAAGATCATAACTCGTCCTAAGATTAGGACTATCTACTAGTAGAAGTGGGGAATGAAAGAAAATAATATACGAGGCCTATGGTTTAAACAGCAGAAAACCTGAGGCAGGTACAGGCAAGTAAACAAAGTTGTTGATTCACTCTGGTACTGATAAAAAGGTATGCAAAGAGAGTAATGGGCCATTTGGCCTGGCCTCCGCTGACTCAGGAAAACCCCCTGCGAGATAGCTGCTACCTGGGGGCTTTTGCTGATGTTTGAACTAACCTGCTGATGTTTGAACTAGCCGATCCTGTGAAACCCATGTCAATTCCCCTATCCCCCCTGTGGGATAGCTGCTACCTGGGGGCTCTTGTTGGTGTTTGAACTAGCCAATAGTGTGAAACCGTGCCAATTTCCCCAAATCCCCCTACCCCATTGTTATAAAAGCTCCTGATTTTCGAGCCACGAGGTCGACCCCCCATGTCTCCTGCGTGGGATACGGGTCGTCCCGGAGCTCTGATTAAAAATCCTCATGCTTTTTTGCATCAAGATAGGTCTCGTGATTCGTGGGGTGCACGAACAGCCCGTGTTTGAAATAGGGGTATTTCTGGTTGGATCTTACAATGACTGTGAGCATCTACTTCTGTCTTAGTCTGGTGTAAACCGCCTGCGGCCACGCTGACTGAGTTCCTGTGTGGGAGGCTGGAGCTGTATGGAAGGAAACTGCAAGAGAAATAATGGAGGCCAAGACAAAATTCTCTGTTTAAGGCCCCCCTAGTTTACTAAGAGACTGTGCTTATAAAGAAGGGAGGCCGGTCCCCCACCAATCCATTCTTGGTACCTGGAGCCAGCCCTTAGGTGATCTGGAATGTCTCAAGGGTCTCTCAGCAGGAAGCAGTATTTTAGAGAAGTGCAGTGGCAGTTGATATAACAATAGAGCCATCTAGGTCAGAAGGCTACACCCCAGGTGGTCTCATACTCAGTGGCAGCAAAGTCTGAATCATCCTGTTTCAAGGCTGAGGGAGGCTACAGTGGGGCACTGGCAGAGCCTCTCAGTAGAAAGCTATATCAGGCTCCTGTCTGCAAGTTCATGTTGGCATCCACAATTTTGTCTGGGTTTGGTGGTTGTTTATGGAATGGTTCCCAGGGTGGGGCAGTTTCTGGATGGTCATTCCTTCAGTCTCTATGCCAAACTTTGTCTCTGTAACTCCTTCCTTGGGTATTTTGTTCCCCCTTCTAAGAAAGATCAAGGTATCCACACTTTGGTCTTCCTTCTTGAGTTTCATATGTTTTGCAAATTGTATCTTGGGTATTCCAAGCTTCTGGGCTAATATCCATTTATCAGTGAGTGCTTATCATGTGTGTTCTTCTGTGATTGGGTTACGTCACTTAGGATGATATCCTCTAGATCCATCCATTTGCCTAAGAATTTCATGAATTCATTGTTTTTAATAACTGAGTAATACTCCATTGTGTAAATGTACCACATTCTCTGTATCCATTCCTCTGTTGAGGGACATCTGGGTTCTTTCCAGATCCTGGCTATTATAAATAAGGCTGCTATAAACATAGTGGAGCATGTGTCTTTATTAAAAGTTGAAGTAATTTCTGGGTATATGCCCAGGAGTGGTATTGCGGGACTCCAAATAAAAATCAACTAAATATCAAAAGCGTGCACACACCTTTAATCCCAGCACTTGGGAGGTAGAGGCAGGCAGATTTCTGAGTTCAAGGCCAGCCTGGTCTACAGAGTGAGTTCCAGGATAGCCAAGGCTACACAGAGAAACCCTGTTTCAGGAAGAACAAAAACAAACAAACAGACAAACAAACAAAAAACAAACAACAAAAAATTAAAAGTGTTTCTCAGGCCTGTAGTGTGAAGAACTTAAAACACTTCACAGGCCTGCTTCCCATTTCCCTAGAAATAGAGACAGTGAAGAAGCCCTTTGTTCTCCTACCTGTTAGCCTGAGAAGCAGATGACCACTGGGTGACCCTCCCAGGCGCCTGAAAGGATAAGGGATGATTGCTAAAGATAGCCCATAATTCTTATGTTAAAGATAAACTGAGCAGGGCATGGTGGCACAAGCCCTTTAATCCCAGCACTGGGGAGGCAGAGGCAGACGGATTTCTGAGTTCTAGGCCAGCCTGGTCTACAAAGTGAGTTCCAGAACAGCCAGAGCTACACAGAGAAACCCTGTCTCAAAAAACCAAAAAAAAAAAAAAAAAAAAAAAGAAAAGAAAAGAAAAAAGATAAACCGAGAAACTCATCATCCCCTTAAGATGTTTGCTCAGCTTCCCCATTTCTTGTGGAATGTTTGCCAAGGATAGCCTATGACCCTGCCAGAGACAAGCTATAAATCATTTACAAGCTCCTCCATCTCCTGTGAAATTTTATCAAAGACAGCTCCACCAGAGGCGAGCTATAATTCCTCATCCCCATTCTAGTGACTCAGCCTCCCCCTTCTTTGCAGTTTCTTCCCTTTAATACTCCCCTCTCCCAGCTACTCAGGGTGCCCAGGTCCTCTATCCCTTTGGGGTGCACAGTGTACTTGACTTTGGGCCCAAGAGCTCTTGAAATAAAAATCTTCTTGCTGTTTGCACCAAAACCATTTCTCGTGAGTGATTTGGGGTGTTGCTTCTCCTGAGTCAGAATGTGGGGGAGTCCTCACATTGGGGGTCTTTCAGTATTGCTGGATCTTCCAGTAGAACTATGTCCAATTTTCTGAAGAACCACCAAACTGATTTCCAGAGTGGTTGTAGCAGCTGATGTGTTTCAGATACTACAATATACATGCAGATTATTGTTAAGGTCATGGACAGTCCCAAAAGCTTTGCCAAGGAGGATGTGAAAAAGGTAAGCAGTGTCTAGGGAGGCAAAAAATAAAGTTGGAACAAGAAATGTTTTGTTCATCTTTTCAAAATAATATTCTTAAGTATAAGCAAGCATTCTAATATATTAATATAATACTTTATATGTAAAATTTTTTAAATAAGGAAAAAAACTACCACAAAATTGAAATTATTATGGATATAAGAATAAACTCTATGTGATATATGTCTGCACTCTACATACTTAGTAGGTAGAGGGCAGAAGGCCAGAGAAAACTTCAAGGTCATCATAAGCTCTGCATAGATAATAACTGTAAGACCATCTTGGAATTATTAAAATTCTGTCTCTAAATAAAACATAATAAATTAACAGTTTGTAGAGCAAATTTATAGAGTAGAATTTAGATAATGTGGTTGGTAAAAAGAGAAAAAGAATAAAAAGGCTATGAATACACAAGGGAAATTTGAATACATAGATGGTGATAGATGATGATGATAGATAGATAGATAGATAGATAGATAGATAGATAGATAGATAGATAGATGGATGGATGGATGGATGGATGGATAGATAGATAGATAGATAGATAGATAGATAGATAGATAGATAGATAGACAGACAGACAAATAGATGGGTAGATAGATGGGTAGATAGATAACAGTCCAGTAAAACAATTAAATAATCTAGAACAAGTATAAATGTCTAAATGTTCTTAAACTTAAAAACAGTGTTTCAAAAATGTATTAAGAAGTATCTCTAGAACACAACTTTGTACCACAGATAAGGAAAACTCTCACTACTCCTCAAAGATGCTTCTTTTTTTCTCATATGGAGATGAACATAGAAATCTATAACTGGTCAAACACAAAGAACAATTTATCTTGGGTCTTGATCCATAGGTTGTCAGAGACCAGCTTTGATATCACAGGGTAAACCAAGCCAGGCAATGAGTATTTGTGTCTGTGATTGGGGCCTATGCTAATAGCATGCAGATAGGAGCCTAGTATAACTGTCTTCTGAGAGGCACTACCCAGAAGCTGACACAAACAGATGTAGAAACCCATAGCTAATATTTAGATGGATCTTGAGGGGGCTAGTAGAAGAGTTGGGGGAAGGGTTGAAGGATCTGGAGGATATAGGAACTGCACAGGAAGAGAAATAGAGTCATCCAATCTGGACACTTGGCAGCTCCTAGAGACTGAATCACCAACCAAAGAACATACATAGTCTGGTCTAGTCCACTGAACATATATATATAGAAGATGTATAGCTTGGTCTTCATGTGAATCCCTCAGGAACTGGAACAGGAAGGCTATCCTTCAGTCTGTTGCCTGCCCATGGAGTCTGCTCTCCTAACTGGGCTGCCTTGTCTGGCCTCAATGAGAGAGATGTACCCAATTCTACAGTGCCTTGATATGAAATGGTAGCTTGGTACACAAGGGTTCCTCCACTTTCTCAGAGGGAAAGGTGAGTGGGGATGAAGGAAAAGGCTGTGTGAGGGAGGGAAGTACTCTAAGAAGAGGGAAGAATGTGACAAAGATATAAAGTGAATAAATGTATTAGAAATAATAATATAACTGAAAGATGTAAATACCCAAAATACAATTCATAGACCACATGAAGCTCAAGAAGAAGGAAGACCAAAGTGTGGATACTTCGATCTTTCTTATAAGGGAGAACAAAATACCCCTAGAAGGAGTTAGAGAGCACAGGGTTCCCAATGGAGGAGCTAGAGAAAGGACACAAGGAGATGAAGGGGTTTACAGCCCTATAGGAGGAACAGCAATATGAACTAACCAGTACCCCCAGAGCTCTCAGGGACTAAACCGCCAACCAAAGAGTACATATGGATGGACTCATGGCTCCAGCTGCCTATGTAATAGAGGAGGGCCTTGTTAGTCATCAGTAAGAGGAGAGGCCCTTGGTCCTGTGAAGGTTCTATGCCCCAGTGTATAGGAATGCAATGGCCAGGAAGAGGCAGTGGGTGGGTTGAAGAGCAGGGGGAGGGGAGAGAGGATAGGGTTTTTTTGGAGGAGAAACCATGAAAGGGGATAACATTTGAAATGTAAGTAAAGAAAATATCTAATAAAAAAAAAGTTTTAATGAAGAGTGTTGTCATAGACAAGTAGATGTGTAGAGGAGAGCCTTACCCATCTACTTTTTCAGCAAGGTCCTAACACTCCCATTACACCACCTCAAACAGTGCCACCTAGGTGTTCAAACACATCATCCTAAGGGAGGTACTTCATATTCAAATCACAATAGCCATTGAGAAAATGCAAATTCAAGCTGGATCAAAATTCTACTTTATCTAAACTGTCATGTAAGCCAAGCCAACATTCCCTGAGCACACTGCCACCCCAGTGGAACCTCGATTCTCCTACTGCCTCTAGTTTACCTCCATCAGAGTCCTGAATCTTACATGTAAGCTTCTCTTCTCCCTTGCAACTTCCCTGGTCCCTTAGCCCTCTGGGCCAGGCTAAGCTGCCCTCAGCAGCCTGCCATCTTAGGGAGACATCTATGCTCGTGATACTTCTCTGACCACGTTTATGGGACCTGAGGCTCCTGAACCATCCAGAAGTGCAGGTATGGAACCATAGAGCCCAAGGTTCACCTCCCCCTCCCAATTCCTGCTACCATAAGAACATCCAATGTCCATAACTATCCAGATGGCTAAAGGCCCTAGAAAGAAAAAAAAATCAATAATAACCTAAGCAATATGGTACCTCCAAAGCACAGCTACCCCTGTACAAAAAGTCCTGGATAACATAACACAACTGAAATACATGAAAATGACCTTAAATCCAATGTTATAAAGATGATAGAGGATTTTAAAGAGGAAATAAATAAATCCCTCAAAAGAAATACAGGATTTATTATGGGAAGATTAATTTCTTGCTTTTTCTTGGGTATAGTTGCCCTCCTTGTTTTGGAGTTTTTCTTCTATTACCTCCTGTATGGCTGGATTAGTGGAAAGATATTGTTTAAATTTGATTTTTTCCTGGAATATCTCGGTGTCTCCATCTATGGTAATTGAGAGTTTTGGTATTATAGTAGCATGGGCTGGTATTTTTGTTCTCTTATCATCTGTATGACATCTGCCCAAGATCTTTTAGCTTTTGAAGTCTCCGTTGAGAAGTCTAGTGTAATTTTTATAGGACTGCCTTATATGTTACTTGACCTTTTCCCCTTTACTTCTTTTAGTATATTGGTTTTTATTCTGTGGATTTAGTGTTTTGATTATTGTGTGATGGGAGGGATTTCTTTTACATCTAATCTATTGATATTCTTTAGGCTATAGCTGATGCCAAGAAGTGCTTTCTGACAGGAGCCTGATATGGCTGTCCTCTGAGGAGTACTGCTAGAACCTGATTAATACTGATGCAAATATTCACAGCCAACCATTGGACTAAGTCTGGGGACCCCAATGGAAGAGCTAGCAGAAGACTGAAAGAGCTGAAGAGGATTGCAACCTCATAGGAAGAACAATATTTACTAACCCGACCCCTAGAGCTCCCAGGGACTAAACCACCAACCAAAGAGTATACGTGAAGGGTTCCATTGCTCTAGCTGCATATGTGACATAGGATGGCTTTTGCTAACATCAGTTGGAGGAGAGGCCATTGGTCCTGTGAAGACTTGATGCCCCAGTGAAGTAGAGGAAAAGGGAGTTAAAATGGGATGGGGGTATTGTGAAGGGGAAAACAGGAAAGGGATTATCATTTGGATGTAAAAAATAAATTATATATATATATATATATATATATATATATATATATATATATAGAGAGAGAGAGAGAGAGAGAGAGAGAATTTATATATACATATAAGCTACATATGTATATATACTACATATATTACAGAGAAAGAATATATAGGAAAATTAAATTCAATATATGAAGGAAACAATTTACAAGAGAGTCATTAAGAATTCAAACAATAAATAACAATATACAAGAGAGTCATTAAGAATACATACAAGAAATATTCATGGGGATGAAGAAAAGTGTGTGTAGTAAAGGATAGAATGAATTCAAATTAAGTTTGCTTTTAAATATACATTAATTATATTTATTGTTAAAAATTAAAATACATACAACATATAGTTTTCAAGTTTTAAGTATTTACCTGAAAGATCTTGTTTATAGAGATACTTAGAGAAAAATCAATGTTTATTGCAGCATGCTTCATAGTACAAAGTTGTCAGATCAAACTAGTTGTATATTGAGAAAATTTAATAGACTCTTACATTTAAATTTTATTCAACAACAAAAAGTCATCTCTTGGATATAGAAAAAACCGAATATGATCATATTAAAGCAAATTAATCCATGCAAAGACAAATATTGTATGCTTTCCTCTCATTTCTGAATTTTACATAGATACATGTTTAATGGATATATATCTGGTAACAGGAAACTTCTCACCTTGACAATGTCCTATTATTACCCAGAGACAAAGCTACCAACTAAAGAACATATGTGGGCTGGTCTAAGGTCCCTGGCACATATGTAACAGAGGAGTGTCTTGACTGGTCTCACTGGAAGAGGATGTTTCTAATCCTGTAGAAACTTGATGTCCCAGGGTGGGAGAATGGGGGATAACAATCCTCTCAGAAGCAAAGAGTAAGAGGAAGAGGGAAGAATTCTGCAGGAGTGGGAGCAGGACTTGGTTAAATTTAGTATGTAAATAAATAAAAAAAAATAAAAATACTTGATATACTAGTATAAAAAGACTGTAATTCTTGAGTAGAATTTTGAAAAATACTATGGCAAAATTAACTTGAAAGAGGAATTGGCTTATTTTGTTAATCAGTTTGAGGATATGGTCCATTATAGCAGGATAATTATGATGTCAGTAGTGTGTGGTGTCTTGTTTATTGCATCCACAGCCAGGAAGCAGGGACAGAAAACCACAATCTCCCTCTTTTTATTCAGTTCAAAAGAACCCAGGCCATGGAGTTGCATTATCTACAGATAAGGTATGTCTTCCTACCTAATCAATATAAGGTAGATCATCCCCCACAGGCATGCCCAGATGCTTATCTTCTCTGTCATCCCAGTTCTTTTTTCAATGACATTCAACATAACAGTTGCAATTTCTACATTTCAGTTGAGTATGCTAGTTTTTGATGGAGGCCACCTCCTGTAACCAAGCAGGACCCATCATGAACAGATAAGGACACCAACCCACCCACCAACTTTCAAACCCAAATTTGTTCCATCTAAATGAAGTTCAAGGACACACAGAGAGAGAAGCACCTAAGGAATGATGAACTAATAACTGGCCCAACCCAAAACCCATCCCTTGGGCAAGCAGCAATCCCTGTCATTAATGATATTCTGTTATGAAGTGGGGTTGGCCTAATGCTTATGTTATAATGTTAATTTGTTCCCCAAAACTACTTACAGTGGTATCTGCCTGTAAGACACTGAGGGAACCTGGCCCCAGTTGGCTCCAATTGGTAAAAAATGATGCCAGCACCCTATAGGAGGAACAACAATATGAACTAAACAGTAACCCCCAGAGCTCGTGTCTCTAGCTGCACATGTAGCCTAGTCAGCCATCAATGGGGTGAGAGGCCCTTGGTCTTGTGAAGATCATATGCCCCAGTACAGGGGAATGCCAGGTCCAGGAAGGAGGAGTGGGCGAGTTGGGGAGCAGGGCAGGGAGAGGGTAGAGGGAACATTGTGGATAGCATTTGAAATGTAAATAAAGAAAATATCTAATAAAAAAAGATAGAAAGAAATGATGGCAGCAGCCAATGGTTGGGCAGGACAGAGAGAAGTTGGAATTTTAGGATTCCTGGGCTGGAGAGAGAGAAGAGAGAGAGAGAGAGAGAGAGAGAGAGAGAGAGAGAGAGAGAGAGAGGAAGGAGGAGGAGGAAGGAGAAGGAGGAGGAGAAGGAGAAGGAGAAAGAGAAGAAGGAGAAGGAGAAGGAGAAGGAGAAGGAGAAGGAGAAGAAGAAGAAGAAGAAGAAGAAGAAGAAGAAGAAGAAGAAGAAGAAGAAGAAGAAGAAGAAGAACAACAACAACAACAACAACAACAACAACAAGAACAAGAACAACAACAACAAGAAGTGGTGATGAGAGGGCATAAGATGGAACAGCCAAGTAAGAATTCAGGAGTAGGGGCTGGTGAGATGGCTCAGCGGGTAAGAGCACCCGATTGCTCTTCCGAAGGTGATAAGTTCAAATCCCAGCAACCACATGGTGGCTCACAACCATCCGTAACGAGATCTGGCTCCCTCTTCTGGAGTATCTGAGGACAGCTACAGTGTATTTACATATAATAAAAA
The DNA here is from genome assembly GCA_902729485.2 of Mus minutoides. NCBI lineage: Eukaryota > Metazoa > Chordata > Mammalia > Rodentia > Muridae > Mus > Mus minutoides. The sequence continues at coordinate 1,754,975 of LR749768.1, forward strand.
AAGAATTCAGGAGCCTCAGGGTAGTGGAGGCACCTGCCTTTATTCCCAGCATTTGGGAGGCAGAGTCAGGTGGATATCTGAGTTCAAGGACAATCTGGTCTCCAGAGTGAGTTCCAGGACAGCGAGGGCTACATAGAGAAATCCTGTCTCAAGAGGAGGGGGGCAAAATTTTCCAGTAAGTGGCCATAATGGCCACTTTCCCAATTGAGTCTTGGGTAGCAGATATGAAATATAGATTTTTAAGGATGTTAACTTCAGGACACTGGAGGGGAGTGTTTGCTAGCAGTAGGAAGAATTGCAAATGTCTAGCCTTTGAGCTAGCCAGGGCATATCAAAATGTAGCGGTGTGTGTGTGTGTGTGTGTGTGTGTGTGTGTGTGTGTGTGTGTGTGTGTGTTTATTTCATTCATGAATCCTGATAGCTCTTATGTGGGTATGAGTGTGTAACCCATGGGAGCACAGAGTGGACTAACTATCGCAACATAGGATGGATGCCTATAACTCTTATTTAAGAGTTGAGGAAAGGTTTGAAAGCTCTGGAGAGTATAGGAACACCACAGGATGAGCAACAGCATCAACTACCTAGCTCTCAGAAAATAAGCCACCAACCAAAGAAAACAAATGGGCTGGAATGAGGACCCTGGTACAACAGCAGATGTGTAGCTCAATCTCAATGTGGGTCCCCCACCAAGAGGAGCAAAGTCTCTCCCTAAAGATGTACCCTGACTGTGGTGTGAGGTCCCCAAATGGTCTGCCTTGTCTGGACTCAGTGGAAGAGGATGCACCTAATCTGGCTGAAACTTGATGCACCAGGATGTGGAGATACCGAGGTGGTCCCCAGTCTCTCAGAAAATGGGAGTAGGGTGGGGAGAAGGTCTTAGTGAAGGGGGACCAGGAGAGAGGACAGGACTTGAGATGTAAATAAATAAATAAATTTATTTAAAGGAAGTTATTATATTTAGAATTTTTCATAGGTATTAAAATAAAATCTCAAAGACACAAAATAATTAAAAGTATATTCACCTGAGAAGTATCTAAACAAAATTGACATTGGTGAATAAGTGAGTAGAAGCATTAAGAAATATGCTTTTGAGATATTAGTGCCTATTATTTAAAACATTCATCTAGCTGAAAGTTTAATGGGGATAGCTCTGACTTTCAGTCCTGAAAATGTGAATTCTAAATTTGTACTATTTAAAGCCAACACAGAAAGTCCTCTTCCCTCTCATCATTTTGGTACTCACGAACTTTAATAAGTTAACCCATTCCAAGTTAACTATATTCATTTCTAGAGAATCCATTTATTTCTCCCAATATTCACATAGCTGAAAAAACAATAAGTATGCTAATGTTATTTCTCTTCTCCCAGAGAGAGTCATGATTTCTGTGTCTCCCCATGTCCTCTCATTATCACTCTCTCTGTCTCTCTTTCATCCTGCAATCTAATGGTGTTTTTCCTTTAACTGTATATTAAAGTTGCCTAAATTTCCATTATCCTACCCCTCCATTCCCAATGGCAATGTGAAAGACCTTCAGTTCAGACTCTAAAGAAAGACTCCCACTATCACTATCAACAGGAGGTGATATCTTTTCAGCAAGAGTTGTATTATTAGGTGTACTTTGAAGTTTTTGTTCTACTTCAACTATATATTAACGTAAATTTCCCCAGAGAGGCCAGAAAGTTAGGATTTTAAAGATCATTCTTGCAATTCTTAGATTGGAATAATCAAAATTTTGATATGTATGATTCACATAAATTATCTTTATGAACATATTCAAATTGGATAAAAGCAAAATCTTTAAAAGTAATTTATAAACAACCTTTCATATAAATAAAGATATTTATCAATTAATTATTTATCTATATTTATGTATATGTACATAATTAATAATTAAGTTTCCACCTCTATATGAGATTTAGATCAGACTATGACTTTTAAAATATTTTACTGCATGAATTTATGTATTTATATATACATATATTTTTGTATATGTGCACAACATGAAGTCAGGACAAATTACAGGAATTTGTTTTATCCTTTAATCATGTTGGTTTCAGGGACTTTACACAAGTCATCAGGCTTGCTGGTCAGGACATCAACCCATGACAATATATAACTGGCCACAGATTCTTATGTGTACATACATACACAAGACAGATATCTTGATTATTACTCTAATAAATACAGTATATTTCCAGCCCATGTATCACAGTTTACCTCTTATAGTACTTTATTATAGAATCCTCATATATTATTTATCCACTGTAATCATACATTACCACACCACAATTTTTTCATGGCATTTTTTACTTCTGCATTCCTCAGAGTATAGATAAGAGGGTTGAGCAAAGGTGTTCCAATTGTATAAAACACAGACACCATCTTGTCTATTGGGAAGGTGGTTGGTGGGCGTGTATATATAAATATGCAGGGACCAAAAAATATGATCACCACAATGAAATGAGAAGTGCATGTAGACAATGCCTTTCGTCTTCCTTCTGCACTGTGGTTTCTCAAAGAGTATAAGATTACAATATAGGAGATAAGCAGTAGTGTGAAACTTACCATACATATGGCACCACTATTAGATACAACTAGCAAATTTATCACATAGGTATCCATGCAGGCAAGTTTCAGTAAGGGCTGCAAATCACAGAAATAATGATCGATCACATTTGGACCACAGAATGGTAATCTTAAGGCTAAGAAAATCTGTGCTGAAGAGTGAATACAGGACCCTACCCAGGCAAGAATCACTAATATACCACAGATACGTTGACTCATTATAGTTGTATATCTGAGAGGCTTACAAATTGCTACATAGCGGTCAATGGCCATAAGGATAAGCACGAAGATCTCCATGCACCCAAAGAAGTGAGCTGAAAAGACCTGAGTCATACACTCATTATAGGTAATGATTTTTTTCTGTGAGAGGGCATCCACGATCAATCTTGGTGCTGTAGTTGTAGAGAAGCAAGCATCAGCAAAAGACAAATAGAAGAGGAAAAAGTACATGGGACTCCCAAGTGTCTGACTCTTCTTAATGGTCACCATGATGAGAAAGTTCCCCATTAAAGTCATAAGGTAAAGAATCAAGAAGACTCCAAATATTGACTTCTGTTTTTCTGGATCCCGTGTCAATCCAAAAAGAATAAACTCAGTCACACTATAGTTTTGCATCTTATCAGTGGCTCTAATAGGTAGGAGGTAGGGGACAAATGTTAAACCTGCAGACAAAGAAATGACATATTGGGATAAATGACAAGACATTGAAATTCCTTGGTTCTACACAATGATGCTAGACTCACTTTCCATAGTCATGAAACTCTTGAAGAAGCTTTTCAACTTTCAACATGAAGCTAACTGAACTTGATAAAAAGCTTTTGTCTTTGAGGAATATAAATATGAATATTATTCAGATGTTTTGATTCCTGTTGCTATTCTAAACTGTTGAATTTGCCCTTTCTTTGAAAAAGTGATTTATTGAAGAGAAAACTTAGAAAAAAAATAATAACATATAAATCTGGAACACAGGGCCCCCAATGGAGAAGCTAGAGAAAGTACCCCAGGAGCTGAAGGGGTCTGCAACCCTATAAGAGGAACAATATGAGCTAACCAGATACCCCAGAGCTCATGTCTCTAGCTGCATATGTAGTAGAAGATGGCCTATTCGTCCATCATCTGGAAGACGGGCCCCTTGGTATTGCAAACCTTATATACAGGGCAATGCTGGGGCCAAGAAGTGGGAGTGGGTCAGTAGGGGAGCAGGGCAGGGGGAGGGTATAGGGAATGTTCAGGATTGCATTTGAAATGTAAATTAAGGAAACATCTAAAAACAAAACAAAACAAAACAAAACACACTTTCTTTACAAGTTCTTAGTGGTTTGAAAAGATGAGTCGTTTACCCATGCATATGTTCACACATGTCTATGGATCTCATTGTTCCTTCTTTCCCTGTGCTCTATGATAAGAAAATACTTAGAAATGTATCAATAAAATTAGTGATTCTATTATAACAAGATTCTCAATTAATTTACTCATCTTTTTGTCTACTGTATCTCTCATTTAATTTTATTCTACAAAATTTTTACTAATCATATTTTATTATTAATCCTTACAGCCAGTATACCATTTTACAGTTGGCACAGAAAAATAAGAATTTAGTCCATTACTGTTAGGGTTTTACAATCAAATAATAATATTTTATGCCCTTCCGGTTAGCACCAGCACCAGGTCACCTTGGGCTCAGAATCTGTGGACACCCCTACGGTCCCCAGAGGACTCTCCATATGATCTTAGGATCACTGGTGAGTGGAACACAACATTGGTTCCAATCCAAAAGTGAGGGACCTGAAAGAGCAATAGGGAAGCAGAAAACTGACCTGACCAGGGGCATAAGTCCCTTCCGGTCAGCACCAGGACCAGGTCACCTAGGGCACAGAATTGGCAGACACCCCCACAGTCCCCAGAGGACTCTCCAGGCGATCTTAGGATCACTGGTGAGTGGAATACAACATCAGTTCCAATCCAATTGTGATAGACCTGTGACAGCAGGAACAAGGACATCAGAGCACTTCCTAACAAGAGGCTGGGTTTCATTTTGATCAGTTCTGGTTTTACTTGGTTTCAAACAGACCAGACAGCTCCATGGTCCTAAAAGAGGATACTACTTCCAGGCACTGTAACATGCCCAGCATCTTATAGGATAACAGGATCCCAGGATAACAGGAGCTGAGTCACACCAGTATTTCAGGGTCTCAGAGGAGCTTGACTGCCAAGAACTCTGACACACTCAGAATCACAGGAGCCCACAATCAAAGGATCACAGAGAAAGTTGAAATCTGCAGAGTCCTGAATCAACTGGGATTATAGGAAGGACAGGTTCCAATTAGATATATTGAAGGCAGCAAGCACTTGAGATAATCATATGGCAGGAGGCAAGTGTAAGAACAGAAGCATCAGAAACCAAGGTTACTTGGCATCATCAGAACCAAACTCTCCCACCATAGCAAGTCCTGGATACACCATCACACCAGAAAAGAAAGACACGGATCTAAAGAAACTTCTCATGATGATGATGGAGGACTTTAAGAAGGAAATACAGGAAAACACAGGTAAACAGCTAGAAGCCTTTAAAGAGGAAACAGGAAAATCCCTTAGAGAGTTACACGAAAAAAACCAACCAAACAGGTAATGGAATCGAACAAAACCATCCAATATCTAAAAATGGAACCAGAAAAAAATTAAGAAAACACAAAGGGAGACAACTCTAGAGATAGAAACCCTAGGAAAAAAAAATCAGGAACCATAGATGCAAGCATCAGCAACAGAATACAAGAGATGGAAGAGAGAATCTCAGGTGCAGATGATTCCATAGAGAACATGGGCACAACAATCAAAGAAAATGTAAAATGCAAAAAGATCCTAACTCAAAACATCCAGTAAATCCAGGACACAATGAGAAGACCAAACCTATGGAAAATAGGAGTAGATGAGAATGAAGATTTTCAAATTTAAGGGCCAGAAAATATCTTCAACAAAATTATAGAAAAAAACTTCCAATACCTAAAGAAAAAGATGCCCATGAACATACAAGAAGCCTGTAGAACTCCAAATAGACTGAACCAGAAAAGAAATTCCTCCAGACACATAATAATCAGATCAACAAATGCACTAAATGATGGCAGAATATTAAAAGCAGTAAGGGAAAAAGGTCAAGTAACATATAAAGACAGGCCTATTAGAGTTACTACACTTCTCACCAGAGACTATGAAAGCCAGGAGATCAGGATGTTACACAGAAGACAGATGTTACACAGACACTAAGAGAACAGAAGTGACAGTCCAGGCTACTATACCCAACAAAACTCTCAATTACCATAGATGGAGAACCCAAAGTATTTCATGACAAAACAAAATTCATACCACATCTTTCCATGAATCCAGCCTTTCAAGGAATAATAAATGGAAAACACCAATACAAGGACAGAAACCATGCCCTAGAAAAAGCAAGAAAGTAATCCTTCAACAAACCTAAAAGAAGACAGCCACAAGAACAGAATCCCAACTCTAACAACAAAAACAAGAAGAAGCAATAATTACTTTTTCATTAATATCTCTTAATATCAATGGACTCAATTCCCCAATAAAAAGACATAGACTAACAGACTGGCTAGACAAACAGTACCCAACATTTTCTGCTTATAGTAAACCAATCTCAGGAAAAAAGACAGACACTATCTAAAAGGAAAGGCTAGAAAACAATTTTCCAAACAAATGGTCTGAAGAAACAAGCTGGAGTAGCCATTCTAATATTGAATAAAATCGACTTCTAACACAAATTTATCAAAAAGACAAGGAGGTGCATTGCATACTCATCAAAAGTAAAATCTTCCAAGATGAACTCTCAATTCTGAATATCTATGCTCCGAATACAAGGGCAGCCACATTCATTAAAGAAACTTTAGTAAAGCTCAAAGCACACATTGCACCTTAAACAATAATGGTGGGAGACTTCAACACCTCACTCTCATCACTGGACAGCTCCTGGAAACTGAAACTAAATAGAGACAGTGAAACTAATAGAAGTTATGAAACAAATGGATTTAAGAGTTATCTACTGAACATTTTATCCTAAAAATAAAGAATATACCTTCTTTTCAGCACATCATGGAACCTTCTCCAAAATTGAGTATATAAATGGTCACAAAACAAGCTCAACAGATACAAAAATATTGAAATTATCCCATGCATCCTATCAGATTACCACCACTAAGGCTGATCTTCAATATCAACATAAATAATAAAAAGCCAGTATTCGCCTTCCCCTTCCGGTCGGGCCCCGCGCACCCGCACCAGCCCAGGGCTCAGGCACAGGCTCTGCGCACTATTCCCCTGGACTCTCCAGGCTGTTGGGACCACAGGCTGTCTTGGGACCACAGCCCAGGGCTCAGGCACAGGCTCTGCGCACTCTCCCCTGGACTCCCCAGGCTGTTGGGACCACAGGCTGGCTTGGGACCAGAGGTGAGCAGCTGAAGGCAGCATCTGTTCCTGCCCAATCCCGTGTGACCTGAGTCAACAGCCAGGACAGAGATAAAGGCCCAGACCATTTCAGACTCTCCCTTCTGGCCTGCACCAACACCAGGTCTCCTTGGTTAGAGATGGCAGGAGGTAAGCTCAAAAACAGAAGCAACAGAATCCAAGGGTACTTGGCACCACCAGATACAAACTCACCCACCCCATCAAGTCCTAGATACAACAGCACACCAGAAAAACAGGACATGGATATAAAGTCACTCGTCATGATGATGATGGAGGACTACAAGAAGGAATTACAGGAAAACGCAGATAAACAAGTAGAAACACTTAAAGAGGAAAAACTTAGAGAGGTACAGGAAAACACAGATAAACAATTAGAAGCATTTAAAGAGGAAATACGTAGAGAGTTACAGGAAAACAATTCCAAACAGGTGATGGAATGGAACAAAACCATCCAGGACCTAAAAATGGAAGTAGAAACAATCAAGAAAAACCAAAAGGAGATAACCCTGGAGATAGAAACCATAGGAAAAAAATCAGGAACCATAGATATGAGCATCAGCAACAGAATGCA
>LR749767.1:0-51382 GCA_902729485.2 Mus minutoides
TGTGTGTGTGTGTGTGTGTGTGTGTGTAAATTTTAAAAAGAGAAGTGATATTTTAAAACCAATCCAACTCTTCCATGACAACTGAATTTCTCATAGCATGCTTCTAACCCAGGACTTGCTATCCACCTACTGTTCTGTCATCACTCATGACAAGTACTTTACACAGTTGAGGACCTGAAATAGGATGCACATATTCTTTAAAGGCTGAAGATGTAGTGTAACAACAGTGTTTCTATTTTTTAAAAAGTCTTCCATTAACATGACTACATTCACACTGTCATTCTAGACAAATTTATTTCATGGGTGTAATAGGTCATTAAAAGTCAGGACTATGTGGCAGATCAGTACTCTGAGTTTGCTCAGTTCAACAGTTATTAGATCCATGTTTCTTCCTGATGTACTATATCTGGGAAGCATCATTCACTGAGACGCTTCAGTGTCACACAGCATGGTACACATCTCAGTTATGGCCACTGAGAGGACACTCAGTGGCTCCTTATAGGCAATAGACAATATTTAAACATTAGTTCAAAAAGAACAGAAGTACTTGAATACGGATCTCACTTTTAATGAAAAGTGGTGGCTCACGCCTTTAATCCCAGCACTCGAGAGGCAGAAGCAGGTAGATTTCTGAGTTCTAGGCCAGCCTGGTCTACAAAGTGAGTTCTAGGACAGCCAGGGCTACACAGAGAAACCCTGTTCAAAAAAAAAAAAAATCAGAATTTGTGTGCATCAGATGTTCTTAAAATTAAAATGTTACATTAAATCCAGTGTAGACATGCATACAATTTAAAAATCAAAACTTCCCTTAATTTCATTAATTTTGCATTAGGAAAAGAACATGCATGAATGAGAACAATTTAGGAGATCACTGATCTTCTACATGAACTGTAAGTACTTTGTTGTAAGCAAACTAAGACTAGAAATGTAAGACCGTGAACTCTGCAAAAGAACTGCAGGGGCAAAATGAAGAAGAACACGAGAGAAAGGAGGGAGGTCTAGTGACAGGCCCAAATTGGGATCCAACTCAAAGGGAGGCTCTAAGGCCTTAAACTATTACTGATGCTATGGTGTGCTTGCAGACAGGAGCCTAGCATGGGTGCCCTGTGAGAGGTCCAACCATCAACTAAATGAGTCAGATGCAGATACTTACACCCAACCAATGAACAGCAGCCAGGAAACCCTGTGATTGAATTACGGAAAATCTGTAATTTTGAGGAGGAGGGCAACCCCATAGGAAGACCAGCAGTCTCTACTAACCTGGACTCCTGAGACCTCTCAGATACTGAGCCACCAACCAGGCAGCACAGCACATACCAGCTGAGACAAGGGATATATATATATATATATATATATATATATATATATATATATATATATATATAACAACCATCTAGTCTGGCCTCAGTGAGAGAAGAAGCATCTAATCCCCGGGAGACTTGAGGCCCCAGGGATTGGGGAGGTATGGTGGTATGGTATGGGGTGGTGAAGACATCCTCTTGGGGACAGGGGAGGAGGTATGGGATGAGGAAGAGTCAGAGAGTGGACCAGGAGGCGGGTAAGGATTGGACTATTAAAAAAATGAATAAGAAAGATAGATGATAGATAGAGAGAGAGAGAGAGAGAGAGAGAGAGAGAGAGAGAGAGAGATCTTCTAAAGGCTTATATTTGGAAAGGAAAGTTAAATGTAGCATAACTTTTATAGATTCACAGTATCTTACCTGTATAAAACTTGCATGGAATTTCTTTGAAGTGAGCAAATCTTAAAGCACACTCATACATTTTCGAAGTACTGAGGCTAAGTAAGTGGCTATTTGTGTTTTCATTAGTACATTAGTCTGTATTTATGTCCTGCAAGGCCCTGGGAAACATTATAAAAGAAAGGGTAGAGTGTTTCTAACCATAAGATGTGGGAGAATCCTGTAAAATTCTGCCTTCTGGATAATATCCCCACTGTAATCATAAACACACAGCAACTAACTCGATCAGCACAGGACCAGTATACCACACACACTCACACACACACACACACACACACACACACACACACACACACAAACACACACACACACACACAGAGTCATGATTCTATTGTATTGAGATACCATAACCAAGAAAACTACTGTAGAAGAAAGTATTACAGTTTCAGAGGTGTGATTCATTATCATCCAGGCAGTGTCATTCTCTGGTGACTAAGCATTCAAAATGCAACCCTATGGGGATCATTCTTATACAAATTCAAATTAAAAACACACACCCCCAACTCTGTGCAGGTCAATTCACTGACTGTGAAAGGTGAGCAAGAAGACTGCAGAAGCAACACAGCTTCTGGGGCAGACCCCATTTCAGGCTCCAGAGATCAGGGCACCTTCCCTGCCAGAGGATAGGTGTCTGCCCAGGAGGGCTCTGCCTGCCAGAGCACATGAGGGAGGCATTTTTGGGTCCCTCAGAGGCAAATCAGTCAGCACAGGTGAGAGTGTTGACTGCAGAAGAAACACAGCTTCTGGGACAGACCCCTTTTCAGGCTCCAAACATGTGGACTCCTTCCCCAACAGTGGAGAGGTCCCCCCACCCCCCAAGGAGGGCTTAGCCTGCAGGAATAGGTGAGGGAGCCATCTTGTGTCTCAGGTCCCTCAGAAACCAGTCTGTGCAGGTGATCACACAGACTTCAGAGACAATACATCTTCTGGGTTAGGCACTGTATTGGGCCTTCATCTTTAGCCAGGAGGCAGGTCTGAACACCAGACCTCTGTGCACCTTCCCTGCAAGAGGAGAGCTTGCCTGCAGAGACTAATCTGACCACTGAGACTCAGGAGAGAGCAGGACTCCCAGGACTGCTGACAGAGGCTAACAGAATCACAGGAGGAACAAGCTCCAAACAGAGACAACTATAACAACTAACTCCAGAGATTACCAGATGGCCAAAGGCAAACATAAGAATCGTAATAACAGAAACCAAGACCACTCACCATCATCAGAACCCAGCACTCCCACTTCAGCCAGTCCTGGGTACCCCAACACACCTGAAAAGCAAGACTAGGATTTAAAATCATATCTTATGATGCTGGTAGAGGACATTAAGAAGGACATTAATAACTCACTTAAAGAACTACAGGAGAACAGTGCTAAAGAGGTAGAAGTCCTTAAAGAGGAAACACAAAATTCCCTTAAAGAACTACAGGAAAACACAACCAAACAGGCAATGGAATTGAACAAAACCATCCAAGACCTAAAAAGGGAAGTAGAAACAAACAAACAAACAAACAAAAAACAAAAAAAAACAAAGTGAGACAACTCTGGAGAGAGAAACGCTAGGAAACAAATCAGGAACCATAGATGCGAGCATCAGCAACAGAATATAAGAGATGGAAGAGAGACTTTCAGGTGCAAAAGATTCCATAGAGAACATGGGCACAACAATCAAAGAAAATGCAAAATGCAAAAAGAGCCTAACTCAAAAATTCCAGGAAATCCAGGACAAAAAGAGAAGACCAAACCTATGGATAATAGGAGTAGATGAGAATGAAGATTTTCAACTTAAAGGGCCAGCAAATATCTTCAACAAAATAATAGAAGAAAACTCCCCATACATATAGATAGAGATGCCTATGAACATACAAGAAGCCTACAGAACTCCAAGTAGACTGGACCAGAAAAGAAATTCCTCCAGACACATAATAATCAGAACAACAAATGCACTAAATAAAGACAGAATATTAAAAGCACTAAGGGGAAAAGGTCAAGTAACAAATAAAATCCAGATGTCAGCTGTTTATATTTATGTCTTCAGAGTGAAAACATTTTTCTCTTAGCTAGGTAACTCAATCAACTTGAGCATTTTACATGTTTTCAATAGCATCACAGAGTTCCTTCTGATCTTTCTGGGTGAGATAATTTTATTCAACTCTGGGAAACTTTTCCTGACTTGCCCATTTACTATTATACTCTGCAGAATCATTTATATTTACATTTAAGATAAGTTGTGTATCAACTTCTGCATGATGCTAACCAATTGAATTTTGAATAATCTATTGACACTTTCAGTTTTGTTCCCTTGCTAATATATAATCTGCATAACACACTTAACATAGTTTAAATTTACTAAATATTCTTTTGTTTCAATTTACACATGCTGTTGCATAGGGATAGGCAAACTTCCTGACAAACCTATTATGGCTGAAAACGTGAAATGCAATGCGTGATCTGAAAAGTACACATGCATGGTTCACAGTTCTGTGTTGCATGTTCCTCATGGGTAAGCCTCACCAAAGCGTGGCTGCCTATGTGCCTCCACATGCTGGTCACTCCAAATATAAAAGTATCAAGTGTGACATATGATGTTTACTGAATGCATGTGGTGATGGTGGTGGTGGTGGTGGTGGTGGTGGTAGTGTTGTGCTTGTGCATGTGCGTGTGCGTGTGCGTGTGTGTGTGTGTGTGTGTGTGTGTGTGTGTGTGTGTGTGTGTGTGAAGTTGTTGAGCTTCTGTATGGTGCAGGGTAAATACCAACACTTTAGACACTAATTCAGATGGTTAAATTGATCATATGTGTCTTTTGTAGTAGGCCTTTTTTTTTTTTTTCAAATCTTGTGTACCTGACTCAGTTTTTATGAAAAGAACATAGGTAAGCATTCTTCTCTAAAGACATAGAGATGAGGTAGAACATGTTGAAAAGTTTGTGGCACAGAATGATGAAAAAAGGCAAATATAAGACCCAGAGCTGAAAACCAGCTGCCCAGAATCAGGCTAGGTTATCATTCTCAGATTCTTCCCAGATTCATCTCAATCATATCTTCTTTATCAAGGCTTTTAGCTACATGAATCCTATGCGTTCTGGTAATGGGATTAATGAAAAAGAAAGTCATGTTTGCATCTTAGTACAAAAGGATTAACCCATGTCCAATATTTTTGATTGGTAAAATAATTACATCCTGTAAGTGGAACTTTTACTAAATTCAAATAATTAATATCATTTAAGAAAATTCTTGAATAACACTCAAGGTAAAACAATTAAGTACAGGGCACCGAAGCAATGGCCACTACTTTCAAACATTAATAATTTCTCAAAATGCACATTAAAATTCCATCAAATGAATTTATTATTTAAAATTCCAGTAAATTTAGTACTATTTCTAAAGCAACTATTGCAGAAATGTAATGGATTTCTTAATGGGATAGCATGTTAGACATTGTAGACTGAGACTAATCAGACTGGATGCTTGAGAACCAGCCAGTGTGTGAGATTATTCTAGTAATAATTTGTATATTCAAAGAATAAAACGAAAAATTATTCAAAACATTGAAAAAATGCACAAACTACAAACTTCATTTACTCATTTAATAAGTATGATATATATCTGAATTTCTTTACATATATGTGTTGTCTTTTTGTTAAATTATTAATATATTTTCATTATAAAATCAATTCAACTCACTCTTTGCATTTAAATTAATATTGCTAGCTTTAGAGTCAGTGCACTAGTGTGTGTAAAGAAACATATTTGAGGTAGGTTTCCTGTGTGCAATGTGGGATACAGGAATGAGAGATGTACCAGCTTGTACATGGATGCTAGGAAATGAACTCAGGTTCTCATGATTGCATAAGTTGTCTTAACCAGTGAGCCATCTCTCTAGCTGTTATTTTAATATTGTGTCTATTATCTAATATATTTTGATTTATACTTAGTTATATTATTTTCTCAAGTAAATACATGATGTTTCTTAATGATGCTGGCTAAGTTTCTTTGTAACAGAGATGTCTTTCATAGAGATACCCAACTACACAGGCTTGATATAAATGTATCACTGTATTAAGATTTTTTTTTGGGGGGGGGGTTAAAGTTGTTAACAAAATGTCCTTTTCTGCAAAGCATTGATGTTAATAAAGTGATTATGAAGTTCCAGTTTTGAGATTAAATAATACTAGAGTATTTGAAATAACTCAATTAATAAAATTGGGCTTCATGAAAAATAACTATATTATTGCTATATTTAGCCACGTATTGATGTATTCTCATGATTTTCAGGAGCCATCTTTTTGTTAATAATTTCTTTATTTTCTGTGAGTCTCTAGCTGTGAAAAGTATCACAGCTTCATTCTGTATATTAGCTATCCTCTTTCAAGCTGCTAAACCAGAAAAAACAAAACAAAACAAAACAAAACAAAACAAAAACAAAAACAAAAAACAAAATAAAAAAAAAACATTGAGCAGGCTTCAGGAGAGATTCATAGAAGTATCCCAAGAACCACATACTTGACATCTAGATCAGGAACGTTGTGGGAGCCTAGAGTAGTTGGAATTTCTTCTTTTATTACTTTGTATTAGTGAGACCTCATACATTTATTTGAGTTCTGATGACCTACCAAACAGTGCATCTACAAAAGTCATATACACTACAGTTTTTAAAAACTTTAACAGAAAGCCCAAGACATTGATATTGTTCAATAATTTTTAGAAATACTGTCATAAGTTTTAGAACATTCAGTGATTAAAATTTTTGTTTTTCTGCAAGTTGACTTCATTATACCTTTTCCTATCAAGTGAATTTCTCCTTTATTTAAAATATTTTTAACTCTCAAAGTATAAATATTTTCCTCCAGTTTTCAAAACAAATGTGGTTAAAATGGTTAATTTTCCATAATTCAAACTATTAGGCAAATGATGTTGATTGCCTTGACTGGGATTTAGTCATCAGCTGCCTGGACTTTCATAGGATTATCTACTCTAGCTAAGCAGCTCCTGTGTGCAGGGATGCTAGCTGTGACAAGCCTGATCCCCACACTGAAATACTCCTCACAAGGTGTAAAACAGACAAGGAGAGCACTAATGTCTCTCACACCTTAAGTAATTAATAAATCTATGTTATAAACCAACTTCTTGTCCACAATTAATTAGTATTACTGACTTTAAAAAGCATAAGATCAAGAATTAAAAGAAAATAGTATAAAATCAGATCTCATTTGCTTATACTAAGCAAACATGAATATTTTATTATGCATATAATTACTATGTACTCAAACTATTTTTTCTTTAAAAAACATTGGCAAAGAAGGCAGTTATTTTAGGTGTAGCCTGGAATGAGTTTCATAATATTGAAAAATATGTAATCAGTAATTAATTTGAGAATATCTGTTAATTCTTAAGTCTTGGTAGAATTACTTTTCATTATAGGTAGTTATGCACAATTCTAATAAATACATTATCAATTCATATCTCAGTTGCTGAACATTTTATTAAAAGTTTTCTGTCAATCAAATGATTTGTTAATATATTCTATTATCCTGTAAGTCAATTGTAAAAATATATGTAAAAAGTATAGAACAATTCCAATGCCTTGAGGATTTGCATTACAATTGAAATGATCTATAATATGACTTTTTGTAGTTAAAGATTGTGGTGATTTATCTGAACTAAGATCAGACACAAGATGTTTGATTATACAATAATTTCTCTGTCAACCACCTAGGCTTTAAAAACAAAAAGACATCAAGCCACACAATGTTCCTGAAAATACCAATCTATACTTCTCAGGGTTCTTATACTACATATGGATGACATGTTCTCTACTTAACAATAACTCTTGTTATGTTGTAAGCATTTCCAACATTAAAAAGTTTCCTTTGCAGATCTCATCCAACAGCGACATATCTGTATTTTCAAAGTACCATATTATTCCTGGCACACAAAAATGCTCAATAAATTACCTTCAGTAAATGGATGAGTAAGTGGATGGGGAAAGAGTAAGCTCAATTTAAAATCAGAGCAGGAATTAAATCAATCACTAGGGAAGACACTTGAGCCTCCATTTCATTAACGGGAATAATCACTTTTATAGAGTTGATCTGTGAATAAAATCGAATTATATTTCTGAACACTACGTTTCTTTTTGGCACAAGTTATTTTAGGCTCATTTTTCCATTTCCTACCTCATCCCTGGAATCTTCTGTGTCTCTGAAGAGAGCTAATTCATTATAGTAGACAGAGGATTGGCTTGCTAGATTTATACTATATTTTAAAATTGAAGCTTGCAGATGAAAATCTTATCAGGTATATAAAATCGTCTTTCATAGCAGATGAGAGTGGTAAAGAAATAAATGATGGTGTATTTGATTAATTTTTATTTATAGTATCTTTATCACTCTGTACTTATATGTAATTATTTAGTATTGGCAGAAAATGCCTTAATACTACAAATATGTTAAATGTCAAAATCATTTTACATGATTTACTCAGGAAAATAAAAATGAAATATCAGGCAAACATTAGTTGTTATTACTTTTGATTGTGTGTATGCATGTTTGCGTGTGTATGTGTACAGATATGTGTTTACATTTGCGCGCGCGCGCGCGCGTGTGTGTGTGTGTGTGTGTGTGTGTGTGTGTTTGCAGATGGCCACAAAGCCCAGGGTCTTTGGATATGTTAAAGCTGAAGTTATAGGCAGTTTTAAGATGCTTAGTATAAGTGATGGGAACTGAGTTCTTCCTGGTATTCCTCCTTCCTGTCATCTCATTAAAAACTGTTAGAGATTGGTGTCCATCAATGGGATGGATCCTAAATTGGGCAGGGTCATAGGTCATCAATTCATTAAGTCTCTGCTCCCTTTTTTTTCCTTAATTTCTTTTAAAGAGGAGCAATTTGGGATCAAAAGTTTTGTAGGTGGGTTGGTGTCCCTGTCCCTCCAATGGGGATCCTGTCTGACTACTGGAGGTGGTCTCTTCAGGATCTATATCCCCACTGTTGGACATTTCTGCTATGGTAACCCACACTGAGTCCTGTAAGCTTACCAGATCCTGGTCTCTGGGACTTCCTAGAGATTCCACTTACCAACTACCCACCCCTGCAGCTGCTTATTTCCATTCATTCACCTGGCCCTCTGGGCAGCTCTTCTGTCTCTCCCCATACCTGATCCTATCTCCCTATTCTCCTGCTCCTCCCCTTTCCCAACCAGGTCCCTGATTCCCTCTGCCTCCCATGACTATTTTGTTCCCCCTTCTAAGTGGAACTGAAGAATCCTCACTTTGGCCTTCCATCATGATTGCCTTCTTTGAGTCTGTGGGTTGTATCATGGGTAGTCTGTACTTTTGAGCTAATAGCCACTTTTCAGTGAGTATACACCATGCATGTCATTTGGGGTCTAGTTTAACTCACTCAGGGTGATATTTTCTAGTTCTATCCATTTGCCTGCAAAATTCATGATGGCCTTATTTTTTATAGCTAAATAGCATTTCATTATGTTAATCAACCACATTCTCTATATCTCTTCTTCAGTTAAGTGCATCTGGTTTGTTTGCAGTTTCTGGACTAGTTCACTAGAACATGACTTCAAGCTCCCTCTAGATATGGTCCTCTCTTCAGTGAAATGTACTAAGCACTGACTTTCCTGAGCTTTGCACTAGACAAATATAGGCATTGGCCCAAAGGAGAAAAGAGAACAATATAATTGCATGTGGGCTCTTTCTTGTCATAAAATCATGATCTTGTCATTTTAGCATAGAAACTCAAATATGGGCTTGGAAAACATGTGTATATAGGGAGCCTAAAATATAAACATTTATTTCTGTTATGTTTCTCAGTGATTACATCTACATGATTAAGCCTCTTGGGAGCCTACTATCAGGAATCCATATTATTACTCTAGCTTCCTTTCTGTTGGATAATATTGGATATCAGGTGAAATTGGAAGTGACAAATTGGATACGTGAACTATTTTAGCTAGTACCTTAAAAGGTATATGTAGCATCCCTCAATTATGCAAAAAGAGACTGGAAGTTCTACCTGTATAAAAATTCAATGGGAATTACCATAGTTTAATGCACCACCGAGTGAGATTTCTGCTGTGTTCAATTATTTTGCAGAAACTAAGACACATCAAAAGCTCCATCCAGCACCTGACTGAAACTCAAGGAGGCACACAGTCCAACTATCCATCGGATGGGTCTTGGGGGCTTTTATGAAAGATCTGGGGGAAAGATTGTGGACCTAAAGGGAATAAAACTTCACAGGAAGACCAGAGTCAACTACCCTGGACTCCTGGGGGTTCTCAGGGACTGAACCACCAAAACCAAAAATAACATAGGGCTGAACCTAGGCCCCCTGCACGTATAT
Source organism: Mus minutoides (assembly GCA_902729485.2). Classification (NCBI taxonomy): domain Eukaryota; kingdom Metazoa; phylum Chordata; class Mammalia; order Rodentia; family Muridae; genus Mus; species Mus minutoides. The sequence continues at coordinate 10,107 of LR749767.1, forward strand.
AGCAGATATGTAGCTTGGTCTTTATGTGGGTCCTTAACAACTGGAGGGGGTTCTGTCCTGTGGGGAATTGCAGGTTGGTCTCCAGTTGAACTGAGGTCTGAACTCCTATGGCCATAATTCACCTTCCTGACACAGTAGGCATTCCCTATGCTCCCAGAACTCTAGCCCCTGCCTAAGTTACCACCCCTCACAGCCCCCACAAGAGAAACAAGGCCAGTAGTCACATAGACGATGGCCCTAGCTTCTGACCTTCAGGCTAAATCCCTCCCCAGTTACCTAGCAACAGTAAAGACCATAAAAAGGTCAGTTCAGCCCCTGGTTGCTCTCTCACTCCTTTGTTCCCTTACCTCTCACTTCTCTTACTCCTCTCTACTCTTCCCTTTCTCTTTGTCTTCTCCTCTCCTCTCCTCTCCTCTCCTCTCCTCTCCTCTCCTCTCCTCTCTCCCTCTTACTCTCTTTCTCTCTAACCCTCTCTCTCGCTGTCTCTCTGTCTGTCTCTCTCTTTCTAACTTCTCTCTTTCTCCCTGCATTTCTATAATAAAGCTCTTAAACCATAGAGAGTCTCTGCTCCATCAAGATCTGCTGTGCATTCTTGTCAGTGTTGGGAACCTCTTCTCTCATCCCTCTCTTCTATAATCCTGGGACTACAAGGTGTGGCCCTGGGGCCCCCAGGTTGGAGGCTGCCCCTTGTCCACCCCGTGGAACAAGTGGGTCAGAGGCTTGATTGGATGCCCACCCGGGGCTAAGTGGAAAGCGTCTGGCAGCCCACCTGTGTCTGCCGGCTATCCCCACCCCCAGTTCTTCCCCTGGGCCCCCCTTTATTAGTTTCCACACTATCCCAAAATATTTTGCCAGTCTATGTGACATGTTCTTCTAGCTGAGCTGCCTTCTCTGGCTTCAGTGAGAGAGGATGAGTCTAGTCCCATAGAGACTTGATCTTGGTGTGCCAGAGTGGGGAATACCCAACGGGGTCCCCACCTATAAGAGGAGAAGGGAGGATGGGGAAAGGAACTGTAGGAAGGGGGACAGAGAAGCAAGTAAGTAAATAAATAAATAGAAAACAAAAACAAAAAAAAACAACAAAAATAGGCATCAGTAAAATGTTAAAGTTTTTTTTTTTTTTTTTTTTAAATAAAAGTGAGAGCAAGTGAACTCTGATCAGCTGCAGTAGCAGTCAAACCTCTGAAACACTGAGGCATCTTACAGCTTGATTGGGAAATTGCTTTTGTTATTTGTAGTTTTCATTCTTATGTTTCTGTGTGTGTGTCTGTATGTGTGTGTGTGTGTGTGTGTGTGTGTGTGTGATGTTCACCACTATGTACTTATCATAAAAAAGTAGCATTCTCTTGCTGCTTTAGAGGCAATATATATGGAATGTGTACACGAAATTAGAAAGTGTAAGTGAACTGAGATATTTACTATAATAAAATAGTCGAAAAATTGAAATGCATGATCCTCATTTAAACATTGTTTAGAGTGTTATTGGGCTTTAAAAATATCATAATTGCTCAGAAAATAATCTCTAGTAATTCATATTTCTATGTGACACCGTAAATTTCAGCTGTCATCTTAACAAAGTCCTCCAGTTACTAAGATAGAAAGAACCCCACATTAAGAATTTCCTCCTTGAGTACACATGGAGGGACCCATAGCTGCAGCTGCCTATGTAACAGATGACTGCCTTTTCGGACATGAATGGGAGGAAAGGTTCTTGGTCCTGTGAAGTCTTGATGTCCCAGTGTAGGGGATTGCCAGGAAAGGAAAGCAGGAGTGGGTGGGTTGGGGAGCAGGGGGAGGGATAGGGGAGAGGGGGTTTTCAGAAGAGAAACTAGGAAAGGGGATAACATTTGAAATGTAAATAAAGAAAATATCTAATTTTTAAAAAGAAAAATCAGAAAAAAATATGACAAAAGACAAAAATAAAAATTAAAAAAAAAAAGACTTTAGGCCATATCTGTGATTAAAAACATAACCTGGGCAGGCAGCTTCCCTCTACAATATCTCCCCAGGCCCCATCTACAGCTTCTTGCTTTGTCTTCCTACATTGCTTCTTTCAATGAAGTGTAATATTAATATATAGTATATTTTATGTAGTATAGTATAAAATCATCCATCATATTTTGGAATGACTAGTTAGCTAAATAGGCTAGTAAGTTGAAGTGACCATTGGATGATCTTTTTCTGTTTTCTTTTTATTTCCTGTTAAATGCCGGGTAAATTATATATTTTATACTTAATCCTTTGAAATATAAAATATATTTTTAGTTCATTTCTTTAAAGTTGTCTGAATTCCTTAAATAAAAATGAAGAATTTGGAGAAGTGACTATAAATCCTGAAGAATTAAATGGCTTGCAGTCTATATAGTCTGCTGAGGATGGCTAGGGCCATATGGAGCTGCATAACAATGGAAGACGAAAGCAAAGGAGCTCTTGGAGGGAATCTTTGATGTCTTCAACTGGCACACTCTGCAGGCCTCTGCTCAGGCTTTGAAAACCTGTAGCTAAGAGATTCCTGGAAACGGCAATTTTCCACACTCAGGAGGCACAAGAGCAGATCTGGAGTGTTGTGACTACCAGAATATAAGAGGTTCAATGACAACCACAAGAACCCCCAAGCTAATGAACCTTGAGGCTGCGATGGCAATCTCGGGAGCTTTTGCCAGTTCCTGAACTGAATACAGTCATAGCAGAAAGAAGGGGGAAGGAGGCTGAAAAATGGAAACTTTGTACATATAATGTAAACATTATAATATATTTACTATAAACAATACAATTAAAATTATATAACAAATCTGTTGGCACTTTATTATCTAGGGTATTTGTTAATTCTGTTGTAAATTTTCTAAGGACTAGTAACTATTTGCATAAAATACACTGTGAAATATTCAGACACAGAATGCTACATGTTCTCTTTGAGATTCATTATTTTTTGTGATTTATTGATACATATATAAATCTCTTGTATAAGAAAACTTAGTTGCATATAAAATTTTATTTTAAAAAGTTAATTTATGACATGATTTTACAGAGATATAGATACAGATAGAGATAGATTTTTAGCATTTACTTAAATAATCATTTTTCTGTGTGTGTATGCATATTCACTGCACATGTTTTCTGAAGGCTTAAGGTATCTTTCTCTAGTATTTTCCACCTTGTCTTTTAAGCCAGGGATTCTCTCTGAACCTAACAGTTGTGCTTCTGGTTAGCCTGGTTAGCAACTGAGCTTTAGCTATGTGTCTGTTGTAACATGCACAGCACTATAGCTGTAAGTGCATACTGTCAAATCTGGCTTGATATGAGTATTAGGATCTAAATTCATGTCCTCATGCTTAACAACAAATGCTTTACCCTCACATTCCTCCCTCCAACACCAGTATCTGTAGTTTAATTTTTAATTAATTTGAAATTGTTTTCAAATGGTTAAATTGTCATCTATATATTTAAATGTCACATATGTGTGTGACACATGATGAGTATGTATCTATAGATGTGTGAAATATTTTTATATAACACATGTATAGAACATGTATATTATACATGTATATACATATATATATATATATATATATATATATATATATACATACATATATGCACATTTATATTTTGTGATCTAGTAATTTTATACTTATTTTTATCTACATAGGCATGTTCTTTTTTGAACTATATAAAAAATTTAGATTCCATATATGGAAATAAACTTGAGTTTAAAAGGTTTTATTTATAACATCTTTAAATATTTACCCAATAATATTTCCAATAGGTGGACTCTGAGTGGGGAAAAAGGGAGGAATAAGGTCGACCAAAAGGTTTGGTCTGCAAAAGATACCTGTAGCAGAAATGTAGAAACCAATAGAAATCATTGCTGCAAAATGAATTGAGCTAGGGCTCTAATCCTTTAGAATTCCTGTGCTATCCACTTGCTGGTCTCACAGAGAGTTCCCCCTTCTGCCTCCCTCTGAACTCAGGTCTAGCTCTCAATGCCTGCTCTGCTGATAGGCAGCAGTCTCTTGTCCCCCCACTGAGATTCTAACACTTCCCTCTGAGGAAATACCAGGATGACTCTTCTTACCCCAGGTGGCTCTCTGCCTGGTAAAGAGAAGCCAAGCTGGAACTTAACTGCAAACTTTCTTTCTGCTGGTGAGCGTTCAAGGTGTGAAGTGAAAGCTATGGAGACAAAAGACATTAGTGATCTTACCTAATGGGACCCATTGTGCTTAATTCCAAGATACCAGGATATTGATGCTCACTAGTGCAATAATGGCATGACTGTTACGGGAATAAATTATCACTCCCTGATTAGATTTGAGGCCAGCTCTACACAAGGCAATTCAGTTATAACTGAAGAAGTTGTAGGCACTAGAGCAGATCTCAATACTGGCTTATATAAATGATCATGACTCCAAAATGCCTTCAAAATATTTATGTTTTTAACCATAGACAAATGCTACCACTCACTTTAATCTAAGAAACTGTTCTTTACAAAGAGCAGCTGAGAATATAGAGACATAACCCTGTTTAAAGCACTGAGAATAAGTTATAATAAGTGAATAAAAATCACTTATTATCCCTATAAAGAACCTTTATGACATACCAAGGCTCAGAGAACAACATGGAAAAGATGGCAGAAAAAGTAAGAACCTGAAATATAGAGAAGGGGTATAAAACCTGTCTTCCATGAATACCAAGAAGAGGGCATTCATTATCTCATACCTCCTGTGGAAGATGTGGGCCTATATAAGATACTGCCCATTAACAAGAAATTAAGAGTCCAAGAGAAATTCTACATATCTCTGCAAAACTAGTAATCCTGGTGAATGAATCTAAGTAGCTCCAAGAAGTTGTGAATTTCATTCTCAGTACCTATATCAACCTATAAATCTAGTTGTAGGTCATCCAAAACTTTATTCTAGCCTGTGGGGGCACGGTTTTCATAGTGAAGAGTCACATACAGAAACATTTAAGTAAAAATAAAAAACCCAAAATAACAATGTATGTTTATGATCACTAGCTTAAGAAAATAAAGAAGGAAGACCAACGTGGGGATACTTCATTCCTCCTTAGAATAGGGAACAAAATATCTATGGAAGGAGTTACAGAGACAAAGTTTGTTGCTAAGACAAAAGGATGGATCATCCAGAGAGTAACCCACCCAGGGATCCATCCCATAATCAGACACCAAACCCAGACACTATTGCATATGCCAGCAAGATTTTACTGAAAGGACCCTGATATAGCTGTCTCATGTGAGGCTATTCCAGTGCCTGGCAAATACAGAAGTGGATGCTCACAGTCACCTATTGAATGGAACACAGGGTCCCCAATGGAGCAGCTAGAGAAAGTACCAAAGGAGATGAAGGGGTAGAATAACAACATGAACTAACCAGTACCCCCAGAGCTCTTGTCTCTAGCTGCATACGTAGCAGAAGATGGCCTAGTCAGCCATCAGTTGGAAGAGATGCACCTAGGTCTTGCAAACTTTATATGCCCCAGTACAGGGGAACGCCAGGGCCAAAAAGTGGAAGTGGGTGGGTAGGAGAGCAGGGTAGGGGAAGGGTATAGAGAACTTTCAGGATAACATTTGAATTGTAAATAAAGAAAATATCGAATTATAAAAATGATCACTATCTTTAAAATAAAATGTAACATAAGATTATATATGGTTTGTATTGTGTGCATAATTTTGTTATAAGAAGAAATCCAAAGCATCCATATAAAATACGAAATCAGGAGCTATTCTGGGAACGTGGATGGCAAATGAGTAATGCCATGATTTACTCATTATCAATTGCAAGTTTAAATATAAAAAGTGGGTATAGGAGCTAAATATCCAAGGGCTGTTTATATACATCTACACATCATTATAAGCTTCCAACACTAATTAAATCATATTAACAGATTCCCTCCAAAATATTGATAAATGAGTTTATAAATAATTTTCAAATTATATTGGCTTTACTGTATTCCTACTCAGTATATTGTTATGTATTTCTAAGGGTGCAAACATTTATTAAAAAACTATACTGTCATCTTTCTTAGAGAATATATATTCAAAAACAAGTTTTAGTTCAACTAAAGAAAGAGAAAATGATCTCTTTGGTTTTGGAGGAAAAACTTTTGAGTAGAAGTGACAATGAATTGAACCTCTGGGTGAGAAGAAAAATGTAAGCTTCTTTTCATTAGGCAAGGGGTGATGACAAGTGCAGCTTAAACTACCTCTTGGCTATAAACAGCACCTCATGCACAGTGAGCATGACAGAATGAGAACTATCTTTTACAACTGGAAATGGGGTTCTGAGGTATAGATGAGTGCATTCTCAGACATAGCCCATGCAAAAATAAAAATCAGGAATTCAAGTGCATTCTGCTACATAGGACATGCAAAACCAAAAAATCAGAAATTATCTAACAATCTTATAATTATTATTTATGCAATGATCTCTATGAAAATATGTATATATAGTATTATTATCCTCAGCAATGCACTAGTCAGTACATGGAATTATTTTAAAAAATACTCATTTTCACACAAGATCAGAAATAAAAACATGAGAAATTCTGAAGCTGAAAAGGAAAATTTGCTGATTCTTCCAGCCAAAACAAATAAATATTATACTGGTAAGAAGCTAGACACCAGAAACATTGATGAGAATATGATCAACTTTTGGGAAGGATTTACCTTACACTACTCATTTCCCAGAGTTTTAGCATACTACTTTCGCATACTACTTTTACAAGATAAGATAAGATAAGCTTTCAGAGTTGGTACTATTGATATAGCAAGCTTTAAAATAATTTCATAAGTACCTCATTTTAGTTACATACTATTTATAGTTTGAAATGCTTATTATAAAACAGTATAAGATTGTGTAGTGTAGAAATATAAGAAAACACACTCAATGAGAATAGGTGACCTGGAAAAATGGGTCAGTGGTCATGACTTCTTGTTTTTCTTGTTGTGGAGCCTGCTTTGATTCTTAACATCCAGTAGGTGGATCACACCATCCATACCTCTATGTCTAGGGGATCCAATGTCTTCTCCTAGGCTGTGGGAGCACCAGAAATGCTCATGATACACAGACATATATGTGAACAGATCATTCATTCATACATAATAAAGTAAAACAGATTTTAAATTATTTGATTATCATTATTGCTGTTAAAGAAAATGGGAGACATGAAAATTTTGGTGTAGGACAACAGTATTTGAGAGTGTCTCTATTTTAACTTCTTTCCTATGTTACTATTGCTGTGGATGATAACACATTTGTTTTTTTTTTGTTTGTTTGTTTGTTTTTTTGCTGTATATTTTATTTTTTATTAGATATTTTCTTAAATTACATTTCAAATGCTATCCCAAAAGTTTCCTCTCCCCTCCCCACGCCCTGCTCCCCTGCCCACCCACTCCCACTTCTTGGCCCTGGCGTTCCCCTGTATTGGGGCTTATAAAGATTGAAATACCAAAAGGCCTCTCTTCCCAGTGATGGCCAACTAGGCCATCTTCTGCTACATATGCAGCTAGAGACACGAGCTCTGGGGGTTCTGGCTAGTTCATATTGTTGTTCCTCTTATAGGACAGCAATCTCTTGCTGTCCTATGCAATAGTGTCTGAGTTTAGTGACTGATTATAGGATGGATCCCCCCTGGTGGGGTAGTCTCTGGATGGTCCATCCTTTCCTCTTAGCTCTAAACTTTGTCTCTGTAACTCCTGGGGTTCTATCTCTAGCTTCTCCATTGTGGGCCCTGTGTTCCATCATATAGATGACTGTGAGCGTCCACTTCTGTATTTGCCAGGCACTGGCATAGCCTCATATGAGACCGCTATATCAGGGTCCCTTCAGCAAACTCTTGCTGTCCTATGCAATAGTGTCTGAGTTTGGTAACTGATTATTATGATTATGAGGTAACCCAATCACAAAAGAAGTCATTGGATATGCGCTCACTGATAAGTGGATATTCGCCCAGAAACTTAGAATACCCAAGATACAATTTGCAAAACACAAGAAAATGAAGAAGGAAGACCAGCATGTGGATACTTCATTCCTTTTGAATAGGAAACAAAATACCCATGAAAGGAGTTACAGAGACAAAGTTTAGAGCTAAGAGGAAAGGATGGACCATCCAGAGACTACCCCACCAGGGGGGATCCATCCTATAATCAGTCACTAAACTCAGACACTATTGCATAGGACAGCAAGAGATTGCTGAAGGTATCCCTGATATAGCTGTCTCATATGAGGCTATGCCAGTGCCTGGCAAATACAGAAGAGGATGCTCAGAGTCATCTATATGATAGATTACACTTACTTGTAAGCCATATCTGGAAGACAAAACGATTCTGGATTAATGTACACTACTGTTTGATTATCTTAATTCAGAAGTTTATGGAAATTACAGACAGGCATGTTGTTACTCTTGTGTGATCCAGTACTATAAAGGCTGATGATTATAATTACAACATATCCTGGACTACTACCTACCTATTCTCTGTATTCCATCTAACATAAAACCAAATGAAAAATAAATAAAAATGTAAATAAACAAACAAATATTTTAATTTAAAAGGTATTCCCCATGATATTAGGAAATATTTTAAAAAGTCTCCCTATTTCTTTTGTATTTATTTGATTGGTTTGCTGATTAAAAAGCTATAAAAATACAATTTCAAATAAGAGACATTAGAGTAAAATCATTGAAAAAAAAATAATACATAAAATAATCTGATCCTGCTGGAGTAGCTATTCTAATATCGAATAAATTGTCTTTCAACTAAAATTTATCAAAAACGATAAATAAGGGCACTTCATACTTGTCAAAAGAAAAATCTACCAAGATGAAGTCTCAATTAGGAACATTTATGCTTCAAATGCAAGGGCACCCACATTGCTAAAGGGGGCTTCACTAAAGCTCAAAGCACACATTGCACCTCACACAATAATAATATGGGACTTCAAAACCCCGCTCTCAGCAGTGGACTGATAACAGAAAAAGAAAATAAACAGAGACATAGTAAAACTAACAGAAGTTATTTACCAAATGGATTTAATAGATATTTGTACAATATTTTATGCTAAAACAAAAGAATATACCTTCTTCTTTGCACCTCATGGTACCTTTTCCAAAACTGACCACATAACTGGTCACAAAACAGGTCTCAACAGATGCAAGAAGAATGAAATAAAACCATGCATCTCAACAGATTGCCACAGACTAAGCCTGGTCTTCAATAACAAAAACAACAGAAAGCTCATATACACATGGAAGGTGAACAAAGCTCTACTCAGTGATAACTTGGTTAAGGAATAAAGAAAGAAAGAAATTAAAGTCTTTTTAGAATTTAATTAAAATAAAGTCACAACATACTTAAACTTACTGGACATAATGAAAGCAGTGCTAAGAGCAAAACACATTCCTCTGAGTGCCTCCCAAAAGAAACTGGAGAAAGCCTCTACTAGCAGCTTGATAGCACACTTGGATGCTTTAAAACAAGAAGAATCAAATACATGTAAACTATTCCAAAGAATACAAACAGAAGGAACACTTTCAAGTTCATTCTTTGAATCCATAATTACACTTATACCTAAACCACACAAAAATCCAACAAAGAAAGAGAGTCTGTGGACTGGGCACGCGGTTCCAAATGGAGGAGTTAGAGAAAAGACTGAAAGAACTGAAGAGGTGTTCAACCCCATAGGAATAACAACAATATCAATCATCCAGATCCCCAGAGCTCCCAGGAACTAAACCACCAAGCATGGAGTACTCATGGAGGAACCCATGGCTTCAGCTGCATATGTAGTTGAGCATATCCTTGTGTGGAATCAATGAAAGGAGAGGCCCTTGATTTTGTGAAGGCTAGATGCCCCAGTATAGGGAAATAACAGGGCAGGGATATGGGAGTAGGTGTGTGTATGGAGGAACCCCTGTTAGAAGCAGGGGGAGGTGGATCAGATAGAAGTTTCCACAAGAGAAACTTGAAAGGGGAATAACATTTGAAATGTAAATTAAGATATCCAATAAAAGAAAAGAAAAAAATAAATAAAATGACTTCTTTTATTTTGGGGTCCTGAGAATGAACTTAGGACATCAGTTTCAGTGGTAAGAACTTTTTTCTCCCTGAGCCATCTCTCTAGCCCAAGAAGTAGAATTTTTAATTTTTAAATACACTGGTAACAAAAAATGTGCTTGTCTGTGACATAATAGAGATAGGATATTTAAAGTTAGTGTTGATTAATTAATCGTTCTCTCACGTACTGAAATTACAGTACAACTGCACAGTTTTAAGATGAAAAGACTTGTGTAAACCTGGCTTCATTTCTGAGCTCACAAAACGTTGTAATATATATTTTAAATATTTTTCAAATAGTTTGATAATATTGAACAGGCTGTCTTTCCAGATAGAGTGCATACTCACAGGTATGAATAAAGTATAAAAATAATAAATATCTTTTTTTTTCTGTAACAACTATTAAGGAAGTTTCTGAGAATTCACAGCAATTGAAAAAAAGACCTTGACAGGTAGCCTTTCTGAAACAAAAAGCTATTTTCCTTCCTTCTTTCTTTTATATCTGAAAGTGATAGATCCAGAGAGTTCAGATAGCTTTGAAAAACTTACTTCACAAATCAGTGAAAATTCTCTTCAGTTACATACTGAAAAGAATTTCATTAAATTTTCTATGCCTCATCAATGGCAAAATTGCTGTGTGAGAAGGGAGGTTGGGGTCCATTCTTTCATTGGCATTTAATTAGATTTCATTTAATTTGAAAGTCATATGTGAGCTTAGTATTATACATAAAGAAACAGAAAATCACCATATATCAGATTGGTGTGAATTCTGATAATTTACATAAATGCAAAAAATACATTATTTTATTATTTGTGTTTACAGAAATATGTAACTCATTATTTTAATATTAACAGTTAAAATGGGCAACGTTTTGATAAATTCACTATATTCTATTTAAAATATTTATAAAAGATTTTAATGCATTTATGTACCATAAGAGTTTTCAATAAAATAACATAATTTCTAATTTTGTAAATATCAGAATATATTAAGCCTGAGTATAAAAATAGAATCTTTCACTGGTTAAATCACATCATGTGTGCAAATTTCATCATTTGGTTTCTGCAATATCCCCTGTACTAAGTCATTTAGACTCTTCTGTTTCCTAAATATTTGGTTCCTCAAAATAAATGAGTTGAAAATTCTGCTTAGAAACTATCAGATCACTATAACTCAGCCTGTGTTAAAGCATCAGTACCAAAATATCACCAAATAAAAACACAAGTACCGTGAATGTCCTTTTAGGTCTCAGTTACCTCACACAAGATATTTTCTATTTCCACCCATTTGCCTTCAAAACTCAGGGTGTCCTCATTCTTAATAGCTGAGAAGTATCCCATTGTATAAACAAACCACATTTTCTGTGTCAATTCTTCTGTCGTGGGACATCTAGGTTGTTTCCATCTTCTGGCTATCACAAATAAGGCTGCTATGAACATTTTGGAACATGTGCCCCTTTGGCACAGTGGGGAACCTTTTGTGTATAGCTAGCTCTTCAGGTAGATTTATTTCCAATTTTCTGAGAAAGCTCCAGATTGATTTTCAGAGTGTTTGTACCAGTTTGCAATCCCACCAGCAATGGAGGAGTGTTCCTCTATCTCCACATCCTCTCCAACATGTGTTGTCACCTGAGGTTTTGATCTTAGCCATTTCAACTGGTGTAAGGTGGAATCTCAGGGTCGTTTTGATTTGCATTTCTCTGATCACTAAGGTCTTGGAACATTTCTTTAGGTGTTTCTCAGCCATTCGAGATTCCACATTTGTGAGTTCTCAGTTTAGTTCTATAACCCATTTTTTGATTGGGTAGTTTGGTTTTTGTTTGTTTGTTTGTTTTTGGTGATTAATTTCTTGAGTTCTTTATATATTTTTTTTTGATATTAGCACTTGTTTGGATGTGAGATTATTGGAGTTTTTTTTTTTTTTCCCCAACCAGTAGGTTCCTGATTTATCTATCAACCATGTCTTTTGCCTTACCGAAACTTTCCAGTTTTATGAGGTCCCATTTATCAATTTTTGATCTTAGAGTATGAGCCATTGGAGTTCGGTTTAGGAAATTTCCCCCTGTGCCAATGAGTTCAAGGTTCTTTCCACTTTCTCTCTATTAGATTCAGTGTATCTGGTTTTATGTTGAGGTCCTTGATCCACTTGGACTTGAACTTTGTACAAGGTGACAAATATGTGTCTATTTTCATTCTTCTACATACAGACAGACAGTTAGACCAGCACCATTTATTGAAGATGCTTTCTTTTTTCTACTGTATATTTTTGGTGTCTTTGTCAAAGATCAAGTGACATTAAGTGTGTGGTTTTATTTCTTGGTCTTCAATTCTATTCCATTGATCAACATGTCAGACTCTCTGACTATACCATGATATATCACTATTGCTCTATAGTAAAGCTTGTTCTTTCCTTGTCTTTGAAAAATAGTGTTGGGATTTTGATGGGGATTGCATTGAATCAATAGATTGCCTTTGGTATGATGGCTATTTTTACTATGTTAATTCTGCCAATCCATAAGCAATCCATAAGGGGATCTCTCCCTTTTCTGAGATCTTCTTCAATTTCTTTCTTGAGAGACTTGAAGTTATTGTCATAAAGGTCTTTCACCTGTTTGGTTAGAGTTACCCCAAGATATTTTATACTATTTGTGGCTATTGTGAAGGGAGTTGTTTCCCTAATTTCTTTCTCAGTTTGCTTATCCTTTGTATAAAGGAAGGCTACTGATATATTTGAGTTAATTTTATATCCAGCCACTTTGCTATGTACTCACTTATACATGGATATTATAAAAAAACAAAGCATTATTTATTTTTTCTGTTGCCACCAACACACATGGTGAAATATGTAAAGCAAAAACAACAGTGGTTTTAAAACTATGTAACATAATAATGTATGTGTTGGTAAGTATGAAAATAGTTGTTTGATAATTTAAAAATCAGAGACCTAACATTTTTGACAGAATTTATTTTGTTTACTCTACTTATTTATTTATTTATTTATTTAAAGAATAAAACCTGGAATGATAACTGTTTTGGTAAAATAATCAAGCAAGTCCTGTTGTAAAATATTCTCAATTCCATAAAGCTAAAGAAAAACTTTAGAAGTCATTTAAATCCTAATAGAAATAAATATGATTTACAGGGCCAGAAAAGCATTAAGAAGGCATAGACTGCTTTCTTTTCAAAATATATAGTTGGAAGTTGTATATATTAATTTGTTTTGACTTTACTTATTGTGTGTGTGTATGTGTATGTTTGGATGCAGTTGTCACAATATGAATGAGGATACCAGCATACAACCCATAGGAATCTGGTCTTTCTTTCACCTTATGGGACCTGGGAATCCAACTCAGGGGCCAGGGCCTTACCCTCTGAGCTACCTTGCTGGATCTTTTTTTTTTTTTTTAATATAATTGAACACTTTATTTTTTCAGATCATTTGTATCAGTGAGACTTGTAACCAAAGAATAAAATACCTTTGTTTAAAAATTTTATATTAGATTAAACTTAGTGAAATTTCCAAAAGTCTTCTGTTAAAGCAAATTAACAGTCACAATTTTAGGAGTCCCAGAAGAACGTCAGCTACCGTTGTTAGTGTTTAAACAATCTTCTGGAACACATCTGTGTAAGTCCGAGACAACAATAGTGAATTAGAGGATACTAGGGTTGACTTATGTAAGAGAATCGATACAAGAGTCCTACAGAATTAACAAAATTGTTACTTTAAGTAAAATTTTACATAAACTTAATAAAACTTATCAAATGTTTGAAGGATCAGTGTTAAAATTGACATAAAATAAAATTGAAGGTAGACAAGTTGTGGGAGAACCAACTTTTATGTACACATTATTTGTGTATTAATTCAAAATCTAATTAGTTGACAGAGCATTATAGTATATGAAATAAATGTTTAATGGCTACCGCATGTTTCACTGGATGGCAAAAGGACTCATAATCTCATCTCACCCAAATGTTAATTATCTCTTTACAAATGATGTGTCTTTGCCTTATAGTCATTAGATAAAAAGACATAAATTGAAGATAAGTTTGCATTTCCTAAATGTCACATTGTCTTGACCATCCAGAATATATGCAGAATAAGAGATAATGTCGCAAACTTAGCAAATTTTTAGTTTCATTTTACTCTTACTTTTTGGAAATCAGGTCAAAAAGAAAACATATCTAAAAAGGATGTTCCATCCATAATGTGCGGCGAGTGACGGTGCTTCCGTGTTTGCTTTGTTTCTATTTTTTATGTGATTTTAATGTTTTTCTGTAGGGAAGATTTTCCATGCATCAAATCCTTACCCAAAACTGTAGCATATGGGTCAATTAAGAAGGCATAAAGCAACATAATAAACATCATCATCCATTTCAATTCTGCTGAGAATGAATAAAATACTTTATCATGAAATTATATAGATTCAAATGCACAGCACATAGAATTTTATCAACGCCTACAGATTTCTAAAGGGAGATCGAATGTGTTAAATCAAATATAGAGCTTTCAAGATTTAATTTCATAAAACTATAGCAGTAAAAACTCACAGAAAACTCAAAAAAACATACATGCTTTCTCATATCAGACAGTTTTTAAGTGAATTCTATTTTTTAAGAGTCGTAATTTAGAAAGTTATTCATTTTCATAGGCTAACAAAGTTTAGAATACTGAAAAGGTAACAGTGCAGAGGTGCATAGAAGAAAAAGAGGGTTGCCTGTGGTAACATACAGCTGTAACCTCAGATACCATGGGGCTGAGGCAAGAGATCAAAGGTAGAGGCCAATACACACAAGACAGTGAGTTCAAGAACATTTATGCAACTTAGAAAGCCCTTGCCCCAAAATAAATATAAAAAGTGAATAGAGATGGAAATCTGAGATTTAAAAAGTTCATTAGCAAGTCAAAGCTTGAGGTCTATCTCACCATTAGGGAGGAGGATATGTATTGCTACTTGTTCTTGCTATTTAAACTGCTTGCTCCTTTATGGTTAATTTTCCATATATATAACTTTTATAAAAGTGTTTATCAATGATATCTGCTACTTTTGTTAAATAATTATTCCAGTCTTATGTTCAATTTTTAATAAGTAATGTGTTTTTTTAATTACTATAAACTAAAATTCTGGTACAACATTACATATCTTCTAATATATTCATTTTTTTCCTTCTTTTTTCCATTTTCAACATTTCCCAGTTTTAAGATATTTTTAATTTATTCCTCATAGAAAATTTTGAGTATGTCCATACCTAGATCTCGATCTATCATTAGCATGTTGTAGAAACACCTAAAATTTTCTTTAGTGGTATGTTTAAAAAATGTCCTACCCATAGTACTACCGGAAGATCCAGCAATACCTCTACTTGGCATATATCCAGAAGAGTTTCCATCTGGTTATNATATATATATATATATATATATATATATATATATATATATATATATATATATGCTTTGGAAATAAATCAAGAACCAAATTTACAGTCTCCTCTTGTATCTCTAATAAAGTCAGGCAATGCCTCTGTTTTTAAGTTCTTCAACTTTCCTGTGTAATGAACAAAATCTCTCTCACAAGTAATAGAAATCATTTTATTTCTGATTAAGAACACTGACAAATAATCATATGAAACTCCTTTCCATTTGCAAAGCCCCTTAGTAACTTAAATTGTACAGGAATAATGTAGTTTATTTTTGTTAATTCCCCTTTTATATTTCATTCATGGCATGTCCTTCCAAAAGACTCACATGCTGAAGATTTGGTCTCAATTAGTGGCAGGACTTAGCTGAGAAAAACATTACTGATAAAAGGTAATGTAGAACTTGCCTTTGAATATTGTACCTCATCGCCGGTCCTCTCCTTTTTCCCTGCATACTGTCTGCACTGATACTCACAAGCCCCTTAGCAACACTATAAGCATGGTGTGCCTCTGCCCCATGACCCCGGCTCAAAACATCCTTGTTTTAGAACTAAATCCGTGAGACTATGACCTTAGGTTGATTTATCAATTACTGGGCATATAATGACGCAGTTATGTAAAATAACCACTCACAGACATGGAGGCAGTAGCAAAGAGTCAGGAACCTGTGTACAATATCTGGATTTGAGGGAAATGATAAATTGCCTGAAAGCGTGTTTTCAATAAGTGTGATCTGCTATAATAGATGTTGCTCTTTGTATAATGTTAATATAATGAATGTAATACTCATCACCGCCATATTCCTTTTTAAAAGAACTGTGACTATGATAGTTACAATCTCTAACAACATAGGACAATATGATCATTTAATTGTCCTCTGTCAGATTCACTGAAAACCTGTTACTTTGTCATTGGACAAAAGAAAAGTTTCTTAGCATGTCTAGCAATTATATCCATCATAACACACTATGGTAGATTTCAGATACCTGGGTATTAGTCTGAGTATCAAGTATGAAATTCCTTTTTCTCTTGGCAGAATTGTATAGTGAGAAGCCAAAATAATATCCCAGTTGTGTATGTATCAAAAATCAAACAAACAAACAAACAACCTATCTTATACCTAATATGGATGTTTGGCTACTTTGAAAATAATTCACTAGCAATCTTAATTTAGAGTTTTTCAAAGATTTATTATGTGTTATTCCTGCTTTGGTCATATTATATTTTGCTCCTTTTTTGTGATACTATTTAAAGATAAGCAGCATTTGAGAAAACATTATATATTGTTCATAATTTTTATATGACAAATTAGGATAGAAGAAAAAAAATCAATGTTTCAGTAAATTAGACAATACAGTGTAATTGTGGTAGTAACATTAGTTAATACTTGATCTTTGTCTTAACTTTAATAATTGAAAGGATAGAATTAAAATCAATCTTCCAAAGGAAAAATATAAGAATAGCGAACTGCAGTCACATACTTGAACTAATTCTAAAGTAGTGACAAAATTCTTATATTCGAGACTAATTATTTTACTAACTTATTTAGCATTCCCAATATGAGTGTTCTAAATGTACAGAGTTAAACTATGTTGTGCCAGTCTATTTATCTTTTTATCTCAGACACTCATAAATTCTCTCTACTAAGTGAATATATCAACGTCTCTATTTTATAAAGAGAATTAATTTTTATTGAACATATATGTACGCTATGAATATAAGAATTTGAAGTGGTGTTTATATCTGTAAGACTCAAAGTTTAATGCCAATAATTAATAACAAATATAACCATGATGATCCTATATTTTTAAATCCATTTTATGAAAATTTAGGATAAACCACATCAAAATACTGGCTACTTATATTGTATTCTTAACTATATCACAATATAAATTCAAAGGAACACAGATGGTGGTGATGTTCAAAGACAAAATAATAAAATTACTCATTTTAAGTATATCTAATATTTTGCTATACATTTATTTTATACTGAACAATATTCTGGTCTTCATGGCCTGCTAATATCTGTGCACTGAATATGTAAATGCTCAGTAGGGATAAGAACTCATGAGTAGATATTTTAATAATATAACCTCATTAAGGATGAGATTAATTTCCAGAAATCTGCCTAAAACCAATCCAACTTTAAGACTAAAATAATCTATAGCAGCAATAAACACATATCTGACATTGTTCATATTAGCGTTTCATTAAGCTTTAATATTGTCACTGAATTCAGCCTCATGAACACTCTTTAATGAAAGAACGTGTTGCTGTTTTATGCCTACAAAAATTCCACTAAAATATATTTAATGATATCAATTAATAATCTGCCTCTTCAATATACCACAATAGCTATTCTTTCATATAAACAATCCAAATGGTTATAGAGAAAAGCTTCAGATAAAATGCTGGGACACTCAACGTCTTAGATGACTTCCCCGTCAGGATAAGAGCCCCAGATATCATACAGCATCGCAATAACAAGAATAAGACAGTGTTCAATAAAATACAACCCGACATATAGCTAAATTTATGTAAAATATAAGGTTGCTAGAACAGTTTGATTTTTTTTCAGTCACGAAAACTAGTATTTATGTTTTTATATAGTTTAATTTATAATCCCCAAATTCTTCCTGGTATTTTGAGTTGCATTATTTCCATGGACTTAAAGTATTTTTAAATACTATGTACACACAATCATAAATCAAAAATGCTTTAATTTTCTCTCTCCCCCTCTCCTTGTCTGTGAATAATGCATATTATAGACTATTTGAAATTTTACAAGATTATATGCTTTCACAATATTTTAATAACTTTATATTAACAAAATTTGAATTCCTAATTTTTATATAATGAAGACATGCAAAACATCTTATTAAAGGAGCTACTTACTATTCCTATATGTTCTTGATGACACATATGCACATGAGTGTAACTTACATCCCTTACTTTTATGTATGTATACCATTGGAAAATGTGAGACCAATTCACTTAATACTTCAGTATTGGTTCCAATCAACTTTAGTTAATCTAATCAAATATATAAATTTTACTTTTAGACATACTGTATGAAGTACTTTCTCTGAATTCAATATACTCCAAAAAAAGCCACATGGAAAGAAAATACATTATTTAATGAGATTTTCATAAAACAAATGCAAATAATAATAAACAAACCATTTGAACAAAGTAAAGGCTTTCAAATGCTAAGTCATATCTTAATGTATAATAAACTTTTTTCATAAAAAAATAGTGTTTAAGATGCACAGCAGCAATGACTGCTCAGAGGTTGTGTGGGTGGCTAAACAAGGACTGTTCTAATCTGAAGCCCAGGCCACTAGAGTGAGCTCATAACCTATAACCAACACTGCCTGGAGGCCAGGATCTGGAAGCTGGATTGCTCTGAGCCCTAGGATTGTACCAAACAAACTCATCCTGAGATGCTTCCTAATAACATTCTCCTGTAGTCATAGGTCAGTGCCTAACCCAATCATCAGACATGAGGAGAGCAGATGGAGAGACCCACAGCCAATCGTAAGGAAAGCTGAGGGTACCCTGCCGAAGAGGGAAAGAACTGTAGTAGCCAGAGGGGTCGAGGAAACCAAGAGAACAGGATTCATACAATAAATTAAGCAGAGCTCATAGGGGCTAACAGAAGCAGCAATCATGGAACCTGCAAAGATCTGTAGGCACTCTGAGCATGTTATGGTTGTTTATCTTGGCAATTGTGTTAGACTACTAATAGTGGAAGGGAGGGTGATGGTATCTGTGACTCTATTGCCTGCTCTTGGGACTTTTGTTTTTTTCCTCCCTTACTGGTTTGCCTTTCCAGATTTGATAAGAAGGTGTATGCCTAGTGTTATCGCATCTTGTTTTGCTGCTATATTCAATTGATATCTCTGGGAGGGTGGACCGGTGTTTTCAGAAGGCAATGGAGGAACAGAGCATCTTGGGGAGAGGGGAGTCGGGGACACAGAGGAGGTACAGGAGGAGAGGTTTCAGTCCGGTCATATTGTAGAGAGAAGAACAAAATAAAGAACTTTTTTAAAAGTTTCAAAAAGGCATGAAGAATTAACTAAATGTCAGGAACAAATTCTGAACATATAGAAGCTTGTTTTAGGAACTAATGCTAAAATGCTTAGCAATAGATGACCACCAAAAAAAAAAAAAAAAAAAATTGAACTCAAGGGTATGTTTTGAATTTCATTTTGGTCTCATATTTTTTGTGCATTATTTTTACCTACTGAAATTTTGCTTGCATATTATGGTTTTAGTATATGTTTTTGAATGTGTGTGTGTGAATGTGTGAATATAAATATATATGTATATATATATATATATATATATATATATATATATATATATATATACATATATATGTGCAGATAAGGTTTTTTTTCCTTTAGTTTTGTTTGTATATTTTGTTTTATTCTTGTTTACCTTTGGTATTGTTTCTGTTAATTTTCTTTAAAAAACAAAACAGAAAACAGAAGGCATGGAGTTGGAAGGGTGATGAGGCACAGAAGATCTGAGAGGACATGGGAGTGGGGAAAACATTAATAGAAAATACTTTATGAAACACAGGAGACTACAGTACTTTCATGAAAAGCTTAATGAATCAAAAGTTTCATGCTTCAAGTTGTTGGAAAGGCTCTAAGAAAGCATAGTAAACCAATTTTATTTTTGTTGTTGCTGTTGTTGCTCCTGCTGCTGCTGCTGTTGTTCAGTTGTGTTATGTAGAAATACACACTATTGGTGCAATTACTCTGGTGAAACTGAAAGAGGTTCTGGAAAGTCTCAGGTATAGCTAAGAACGTAGTGTGCATACTACGACGGAACGGTACATAAAATAATTGCATGGATCTCAACCAGTGGAAGAGCAGCCTCTGCTGTGTTTCAGAATTGAGGAATTATTCCAAATTTCAGAATTTGTTTCGAACAATGCAAGGAGGTTGAAACCTAAGGTTGTTATTCACTAAGTATTTTTCTTCCACCCAAGACCATGCCTCAGTAAAATAGGTCTGTACAATATCATCCTAGAAAGGGTTAAAATTGTTTGAACGATTGACAGGGCCCCTTTCTCATTCTTTCTTCGAAAAGGCAGAAGTCTTTGCTGTTTTGTATGCACCTCTCACTGCAAAGCTCAGACAAAAGTTGAAATGACTGGCTAAAAGTGATGCTGCTGCTGGCTTTGGGTTGTCTGCACACAATCGATCCTGCTTTTTATTGAGGAAGCTTCGATAGTAACCCAGAATTTGACCCTTCATTTTTATCTTGCCACTAAGCTTATTTTACCTATCTAAATTCTGAGTTGATAATATTGAGCATGGGTAGGCAAAGGGAGGTATTCTTATTTATGATATAATCACTATTAAGGAGCACACACAGCTGAACTGTGTCAGTAATGGGTGTCCAGTCATGAATTTCCAAGATTATCCAGATTCACGTTCTTAGTCACAGAGATGGAGGTTGAGGAAGGACAGAGGAAACTACAGATCTTTTACATAGACATGTTTGTAAGCTAATGAGGTGAAGCTATTGCTAGAGCATATATTGGTAGATAAAGTCTGAAAATATGAGAAACCTTATCAGATTTTCTTTCTCAATGGGGATAATGTAAAATAGGACAAGAAAAATGATTATTTCGGGAAGGGAGAAAAGGTCTTTCATTATGAGTAGGAAATGAAGAATTTATATTATTCTTTTATCCTGCTATCTCTACTAATTCTAATAGATATTTATGATGGCCTCTGCAGCTCTGTCTTTGCTGATATGTGCAGTGAGTATGCTGCACGAGAAGTCAGAGGCATATTTGTCTCCTCTTCATTAACAGTGCTTTTTTTTTTTTTTTTTTTTTTTTTTTTTTTTTTTTTTTTTTTTTTTTTTTTTTTTTTTTTTTTTTTTTTTTTTTTTTTTTTTTTTTTTTTTTTTTTTTTTTTTTTTTTTTTAATTTGTTGATTTGCCTTTCCTTTGCATAGGAAACTTGTTTAAATTGTATGGGCATCTGATCAGTCTCTAAACTAATATTTATGTAATGTCTAATAATGAATTACATAACATGTCAATCATTTAATACATAAGAATGACATATTGTAATGCTGATTACCTCCATACAATATATTTCTTCTCTTCACATCTTTCCCTTCTTTCCTCTTGTTTGGCTTTCTAATACTTTTAAATTTTTTTCAACTGTTTTCGTTTCTAAGTTTGATGCCAGTTAAAATGTGCTCTACTTGGTCTGACACTCAGGATGAGTATTTGAGATAAGAAATACGTAACCACATTTGTTACTCTAAGTTTAACATTAAGCTGTGGATCAGTGTAAAGCTTCACACATGTTGGTTCATCTCAGTATTTCAGTTTCAACAAGTTTCTCTGCTACTAGTTTGATGTCACTGGCAGACAGTCCCAAGAGGTTTGTGGGGTTTTTGTTGTTGTTGTTTATTTGTTTTCCATTACAGTGCTGGTAAGCCTCTTTCTCCCATTTCTAACTTACTTTTACTATAATTATGACAGCACTATTAACAACCTAATTGAAGGGAAACTTCTCTAAGGAAAAGATTAAATATACTAAATGACAAAATCATTTTCTCATTTTCCTATTATACAAAATAGAGCATACACCATCAATAATGATACAGTGAACTGTTGTTTCTAATGCCTGAGATGACACATTCTACAGCATACTTATAGTTTATCCAATTATGTGGCCTTTAAAAATACTATTCCAAGAGAAAATTTGTTTCAGAGTATAAATCTACAGATTTAAGCCTTCTACATTGTTACGTTTTGAAAAGTTATACATTTTCTTACATGCTCAGTACTCTCTCAGTACCCAGAAAACAAGCTTCGAACCTGGTTTCAGTGATTAGAACTATCTCCATTACCTGCTTTCTACTTCCTTTTATGCCCAACTATTATGATTCATATTCATGACTAGCCCTTCTTCTACTCAGGAGAATATATGCAAAAATCATTCTCCCTTACCATGAAATGGCATGCAACAGAGCTATATTAATGCATCAAACTTCAATCTTAAGTATACTTGGTGTACAATATAAGTTTGAAAATTACTCCTAAACTAAATTGTCTTGGAAAGAATGAATCATTATTTGGATTTTTTTTTTAAATGCAGAAGCCTATTTCTTAGAACTTAGAGGAAGTCCATTTGGATATTGTTTTTGTCTTTTATAAAATCAAATAGTTGTAGTATCCATTACAAAAGGTTTTAGGAAGAGATATTTATATTCATATTATTTAGAAAATAACTTTTTTATTTTCTTTCATTAATGTGCAAATAGGTTTCTTATGCTTCAGCAGGAAAGAAGATAAAGCAATGTAAAAGGAAATATCTTAGCAGTCCTCACAGAGGGTTCCTCTGAATCCTCAACAAATAATCTAAAAGCACTTGAACTTGTTTGATCTGAAATTCACAAGAAAAAAAATCAATGAAAAATTATATGAATGAAATCAGATATATTTTAAATCTTGTTATTATTTATTTGTTCCTCTTGGTATTTGCTTATGTATTGATTTAGATCTCATTTGATATGTCATTGTTTAAATCACCTTATTTTGTAACTCTCTTATAACATTAAAACTAGTTATTTGAGAAACATATTTTAAATATATGAACTTGAGTAAAATGTGATTTTTATCAAGTGTCCAGCCATAATAGCATAGCTAGAATTTCAAACTTATTTTGAAATTATTTATACAACCCAATATCAGAACAAAGGTTATGATGGCAGACCAAGAATCCTGATGAGAGAAAATTTTATATAAAGAATGGTATTTCTAGTAGAAATTTTTACCCAAGAGGCCTTTTTACTCTATTTGCAATTATTATACTAAGAAGAAAAATAAATAAAATAAAAGGCCAAAACCTAGTGATGATAAAGGAGATGCTAACCAAAGACAATATATATTCTTAATATTAAAGTTAAACACATTTCTTCTTTATGAAGATATCTTGATTTTTTATTTTATGCATATGGATATCTTGCCAGTGTGTATGTTGGTGTAACACATGTGTTCTGTGTCTGCAGAGGCCAGAAGAAATTGAAGCTATAGATTGTTGTGAGCTGCTATGTGGGTACTGGAAATTAAAGGAGGTCTTCTGAAAGAGCAGGCAATGTTCTTACCTGGTGGTTCTCAAGCCTTCACAAGACATTTGTAATTCTGATGTGTTTGTTTGATCTTTTAAGGTATCAAGGTCTCCCTCTGCATGCCAAGATGGCCTTAAACTTCTAGCAATCTTCCTGCCTTACTTTTTGAATGCTAGCTTTATAGGCATGAACCACAACACCTGGTACCCTACCTAATACATTAGCAGTTATGCTGGTTCTCTTTAGCTCTTCAATTCTTCAAACAGTAGCTATAAAATTAGGTGTTATCTGTGCTTCTGTCCCTTTGTGATAGAGGTAAATGTTATAAATGACATTAATGGATTGACAAAATTATTCCATAGGAATAGAAATTGAATTCTATTGAATGTGTATTCTCCTATTATTACCATTTAATTGAATTGATACTCTCAGTAAATGAGGTCTTTTAATGTAGGAATTCATTGCATTTTTAAAATCATAAGTGGGCATTTTCAACTGCAAAGTGGAGCATAAATGAAAGAGACAAGGCTAAGATCTTCACCTGCTGCTAGTCAAATACTACATGTGGATGTAAGTTAACTCAGTGATTTCAGGACACCACAGAAAATGCCAATTTAACATCATCCTGTGATGAGTGCATTCCAGGCACTAATGTAAGTATGTGGTTAAGTCCCTTTGGCAAATAATCTCAATTTTTCCTTATAGCTTTTCCTTCACTACTGTCAATCTATTAGCTATTATTATTTATTGTTTCCAATGTATGTTACACTATAACCAACCATTTTCACATTTCACCTTCATATCTTCATATTCTATAAAAATAGCGAAGATTGTTAAATTAATATTATTTCTTATCTGAGTGCTCTCTTCTCTCTTTGGGGTGTGTGTGTGTGTGTGTGTGTGTGTGTGTTTGTGTGTGTTGAGAGAGAGAGAGAGAGAGAGAGAGAGAGAGAGAGAAAGAGAGAGAAAGAGAGAGAGAGAGAGAGAGAGAGAGAGAGAGAGAGAGATAGAGAGATTTATATGCTTAAAAGGCCCTGAATGGTATATAAGGTTTAAATTAAGAAACATTTATTTTGAAAAAAATAAAGCCCTAAACACTGGAGTCATTTATAACAATGGCAAAGCAATTCTTATGAACACAAAGACTAAATTTTTTCTTATTAAATAAAAGAATCAAATGCAGGCTTTTAAAAAGAAATAATCTGAGCTTCTTCATTCATCATTTTGCTAGACTGCAAGTATGACTTACTGTAAGCTAACTGTCCAAATTAAGTGTATATTAACTAAAATTCTAGTGTTTCATCTTAACTAAATACTTAATACTAAAAACTTAATACTGTCATCTTAATAGATGCTTTCATTAGCACATTAGCACCATATTTTAATAACTTTATATTAATTTTATTTATAATTATAAAACTATGTTCATATAATCACATTATTAAAATTATTAAATACATATAACTAGTATTTGTTATATTAATATCTCATTTATAAAAATTAAAGTGATTGAAAAAATATCATAAGCAAAACTATTTTTGAAAGAAAAGGAAAATAAAAAGTAGGGAGAGAGAGTAAAAAGTAAAAGACAAAGAGAACAAGACACAGAGTCAGGTAGAAGTATCTAAATCTGGAAAGTAATCCACAAAATAAATTTGTAGAATAATGCTATCTAAGCCATAATAAATTATAGCTGATAAATAAAGAGAATCAAATATGATAGCGCAATGTTACAGATATAGTGAATGCATCAAATAAATAATTAATATGCATTTTAGATGGAAGAGTACCAGAATTAGATTTTAAGTATTGACAATCCTAATAAAATAAAATGGTACAGTCGGACACATTTGAAGACTGGTCAAGAGTAAACACATGAGTGTAAGATCAACCAGCAGCTAATGACTTAGCAACTGAAAAGCAGAAATACTTTAAAGTAAATGCAGCAAATTAGCTACAGTAAAACTCATGTGGACATAGTATGCCATGAATATAGGATCATATATGTAAAACTGTAAAAAGTACCTTTACTTGCCAGATGTAATTGTTGTCACTGAAGCTTACTGCTGACTAAATTTACCCTTTCTAGCTCTTTCTGAAAGCTTCTTGGCTGGTCCAACTCAGTTGTTCTGGCTGAAACTTCTCTCCATGCTGACTTACTCATTCTGGCTTCTCTCAGCTTCTGACTGAATTGCTCTGCTTGGCCTCAAAGTATATAATCTTTGACTCCTTCTCATTATCTGGTTCATTTTGTCTTGACCTGCAACCTGATTCTGTAAATCTGTTCTGGTAAAACTCTCTCTCTCTCTCTCTCTCTCTCTCTCTCTCTCTCTCTCTCTCTCTGTGTGTGTGTGTGTGTGTGTGTGTGTGTGTGTGTGTGTGTGTGTGTGTGTGTGTGTGTGTGTGTGTGTGTGTGTGTGTGTGTTGCTCTCTTAGTTTTTCTTTCCTATGCTGCTCTTTTGAGAACTGGGAGTATCCTATCTCCAGTCTGTCCAATCTTTCTCTGATTTGTCACTTTGTTTCACAATTGGACACTACTTTCAAACATGAGTGCTTCCTTCTAGAATCCAACTTTAACTTCATTGTATGAGAGTAAAGGTGTGTACTAAGGGTTTGTCTGTATTCTAGCAAGAAGGATTAAAGGTATAAGTATTCTAAAATCTTCTGAGTATTCTACCAGGTTACACAGGTTACATACAAGGAGTTTGGATATGATCCCTTGGCAAAGTAGCCATATTGCTGGGTTGAAATACCTATACATGAAGCCCTTTCACAGTATAAGAGGGTTTTGTTAACTAAGTACTATAAAAGCAGTACACATATCTAAATTCACAAACACAATTTCATGAAAATATGAACTGCACAGTATCTAAGCAAAACTAAAAGTAAGACAGGATGAACGTCAACTTTAATTACCCTCATCTTATCATAAGACATAAACAGTAATTAAACTATCATAGTAGAAGGTATTTAGAGAGTGAAAAAGTGATGTGAGAAAATCAATTATCAAAATTTCAAGCCCTAAATTAAGCAACTTGAAGATTATGAAACATTACCAATGCAAAAGATAATTAAATATCTCCTAATAAGTTTGTAATAAAGGGTTTGAGGAAGTTCAAGCAATTAATTCAAATAATAGCTGAAAGACTATTCACAAATGCTTAAATAACTATAAACTAATACACATGATGCTAAAATTAGATAACAAATGAACTAAAAAATCTATCAAAGAGTACAAAAATAAACTAAAAGCACAAAAAATATGAGAATCCTAAAATATTTGTAATATGGAAAGCATCAGAATGCAGTTGACAAAAGTGTGTCTCCAAGACCCTGGACTTTCTCAGATAGAATGACTTATAGAAATTAAAGATGCTTTTTCTATCTTAGGAGAGACTATAAATGAGAAAGAACCATATCCACCCAGTTTTTAGGGTTACATTAGTCTTGAAACTTCCAACTGTGTGGAAATTTTCAGTGTAATGTCTTCAAATACAAAAAGCTTCTATTCTATAACAGATAGAAAATTACTCAGAGGCCTAGGCCTAGAATCCAAAAGAAATCAAGACTATTCAGTTGTAATTGCTTGGATAGATTTAAGCAATACCTTGGAACAGCAATTTTTACCTAGCCTATTCTTTCTATTAGAAGAAAATAGATCAGTAGAAATTTTTATATTTTTGCATGTTGGATGGAGTTGGTGAAGAGAACTCTAATTTTAAGAGGTAAAATTCAGTTTTGAATTTATTCTAGGCAGCGGTTCTCAACCTGTTTGTCAAACCACTTGAAAAGACATTTTTTCCCAGTCACCTTAGGAACTGAGACAGTGTTTGGTAGCAGAATTAGCTACATAATAGCAACAAAAATAATTTTGTGGTTGGGAGTCATCATAACATGAGGAGATATATATATATATATATATATATATATATATATATATATATATATATATATATATATATATATATAATTAATGTTTCCCAGCATTATGAAGGTTGCAAACCACTTGCTAGGGTCTCTCTTTAACAGATCACACCCTGAATCTTGAATTCAACAAGATTTCAAAGGTTTGACAGTTAGGGTTTGTTGTTATAGGAACTTGGGACTGAATATATTTACAATGTAAGAGAGTCTTTAAAATATTACAGCGTTTCATTGCTAATACAGAATATGCAAATCCTATTTAATATATTACGTGTTCCTTATTAGGTATATATTTCCTGACTACTGGCCAAATAAGTGACATGCTGTGGAAGCTGATATACTGGAGAGAAGTGTTAGGGCTTAGGCAGACGCCCTTGAGATCGGAATCAGTTCTTAATCAAATGGGAGATTATTTTAATGCATTTGAATGAATCAAAAATGTTTTAAACGGGACACAGGAACACAATTTTTCCCTGTGGTATGATATTAAAGTTTTATAACTTATTCTAAAATTGTTTTTCAACAAACAAGAATACCTTGGATGCACATAGCTTGAAAACTAAATTTCAAAATGAACACAGTTCAACTTTTATCACAGTTCATGCATTTGGGTTTTTTTTGGAGGTTTATTAGTGTGAGGATCTAACTTGTGGTTTCACTTACTGAGTTACGTGTCTAGTGACTCAATTGACATCTTGATTAAAATCATACAACACTGAATCAACCATTCTTTTTAAGTGTTAACAGTTGATCCAGGAAAGTTGAAGTATGACTGATCAATGGGTTTGATCAACTGAGTTTCCATACCTTGCCCTGAATTAGAGACTGTACAGACTAGAGTTTCTTCTCTCTTTTCAGTTTTTTCTCTCATTTTCATGGGTATCTTTATTTTTAATTTTTCTTTTTAAATTTTTGTATAACTTAAATATTTTTGTTGAGGCTGTTTAAATACTTTTTAAAATAAACTTTCAAATAAAATATAATGACATCATTTTCTTCTTTCCTCCAACACCAACGATGCTACTTAGTCAAAGTTGTGCATGGCTAATTCATTCTTTAGACTTCCAATATCCAGCGATGGAGACATAAAACAAGGCAAAAGAAAAATTACTCTCCATGGAATGTTTCTGCTTGGTCTTCATATAATAATACTCAGCTGGGAGCTATCTGAGCTTGTTTTAATTACATATTTAAAAGCAAGCATCTAGTTGTTATCCTGTCTCTTAATATGATTCCATTAATACTGCAAGTTTTCTTAGACCCTGGCCGAGAAATCAGAAAGACATGTGAGCTAAGCAGTGTTTTGAGGTCTAGTCTTGCCTTGACCTATAATGAATTCTCCACTTTTGTACTGAGGGTTCCCATCTCTGTGAAATTCAGGTTTTATTCTAGAAGGCAGTTTTACTAGTATATAAAGAACTTAGCTCCTCCATATTTCATCTAAAAGATTATCACAAATTTACTATCTTTTACCTTCACAATGTCAAAAATTATTAAATAAGGTAAGATTTAAGATTTATGAAAAAACACTGACAACTGACTACAGAGTATATGTTTATTAAACTGGACAATAAAAAAGTGGTTTTGACATTCTATTAAGAGTTTTGAACATAGGGAGTTTCATGGAATGGTCATTTTATATAAAGACAAAATGGCCAATCAAACGGCATTATGTTTGCACTGCATTAAAAGACATTCATAATAAACTTGCAGTATTAATGGAATCATATTAAGAGACAGGATACCAACTAGATGCTTGCTTTTAAATATGTAATTAAAACAAGCTCAGATAGCTCCCAGCTGAGTATTATTATATGAAGACCAAGCAGAAACATTCCTTGGAGAATAATTTTTGCTTTGCCTTGTTTTATGTCTCCATGGCTGGATATTGGAAGTCTAAAGAATGAATTAGCCATGCAAAACTTTGACTATGTAGAATATTTCCAGTTTGGGAAAAAAAAAAACATATTTTCAATTACATCAACATTTTGCCACAGTATTTACCAAAATCCATAATTTTGTCACTTAAATTACATTGAATTCATGCACTACAATAAGACTGCCAAAACACTTGGCAATTTTTACTAATTTGACTGAATGACATTGTATTAGCATTCACACTTGTTTCTTTAGTCTGCTATGCAAGCTCTTATAGGATGTAATTTTATTCTTAAATTAAAAAGTAATCTACAGGAGAATGCTGAAAATAGTTTTTTATATGGAAATATTAACTAATTGTTGCACTAAAATAATATTTTAATATAAAGCTCACTATTATTTAAGTGAGAAGCACTTTAAATTACAATTAACTATTGTTTGAAGTACTCAAGCAAAGAAAGAAAATTTGCAAGATGGCCTCTGTCAACAATTTTCAAAAAGTCTTATCTATTAGGTGTTTTCATTCTGTTTATTTGAAAAGTTTCCAAAATTCAAAGGAGTTTCTGGTCAAATTTTCAAGAAGCGGTCAGATGACATAAAATCCTCTTCTAAAAGTCAACTACAAATGCAGAGATGAGCAAGATCTAGGGTCCTGCCTTGATCTTAAAACTGACTTTGGGTGCTGTGCTGTTCAATTTTCTCTGCATTTGAGGGCCTGATCTTTTAAGAACCACCCTATTTCTTTTCCTCCTATATTGGAAAGCACAAAAGCCTAGCCAGCATTTTCTCAGTGCATTTCTCCAGAAATGAGAATCTTGTGTGGCTGACTCCCGCTCGGGACTTGCATTACCCGTCATCCTTTTCACCTTGCTTTGGTATCCTGCCTCTGACTATGTTCTTCATTTACTGGTTTTATTTATCTGCTTCGAATACGTGTTTTTACTGGAACTCCTAGCAACACATCTAGACTTCCTGCTTTGGTTTCTGGCAGCACACGTAAATCTGAGAAGGATATTCTCCCTCCTCCTCCTCCTCCTCCTCCTCCTCCTCCTCCTCTGCATGGAACCTATCTCCTGCTCCCTGTAAGTTATTCCTCACAATGTAAGAGGACATAGACCTTTTTCATCAACAGAGGATAAAGCACATTTCTTCTACAATTTCAGATATAAAAGCAAGGCCCATATCCCACATGTCACTTTGTTATTCAAATTGTAGAAAAACTATTTTATTTTAAACACAAACACACAGAGAACACACACACACACACACACGCACCAAAGGTGGGAGAGAGAGAGAGAGAGAGAGAGAGAGAGAGAGAGAGAGAGAGAGAAAGAGAACTGATTTCTTGCTATTTTTAAAGCAGTTCACTGAAATAAGTATTAAAGCACAGTAAAGGAAACTATAAAACTCTATCAGCACCAAAAAAATCTTTCAGGGAGTTATGAAAAGACCTTCCAATCAAGTTAAGGTTTAGAATATTTTTCTGTAATATTATGCTTCTATGAGTTTTAGTTTGTGTTAGGATTTTAGAGTTTAATAATGTGATAACAGTCCTGTTATAATCTTAATGAATATATATCTACTTAACTGAGTCTATTTTTTTAATTTAGTTTAATATGATATATATATATATATTATGTCTAATTTTTAAAATTTAGTTTAATATGATATATATTATGTCTATTTTTTAAATTTAGTTTAATATTATATATATTATATAAATGTATGTTTAATATTATATATTATATAAATGTATGCCATTTATTTGGTTATTTGGAATAGTGATAAATTTTTCAAATGATGAAGGTTTTCAAAAATCAGAAAGCTCCTGTGAGATACTCTATTGGATGCTTTACCTGTGAGTCTTATAAAATTTACAAGGTGTGTTTTATTCTCTACATCAGCTTAGTTGTCAGGGATGATATATGTAGTAATCAGTAGACTAGTAGACGAAACATTGATGAGCTGACAGGTGTTAGATATGTGCTATCTTTTAATGATACTGCATTGCATGTGATTAAATTCCTATCTCTGCTTTCACAGGATATGTTTGCCTGTAAGCACAGCGATGGGAAATAAAATTGCTCTAATGAGGACCTAAAGTCTGTGTACCCTGAGGGTGTCATTGTAGAAATAGGGCAGGATTTGTTTAAAAATATTTCAGACAATTCTGAGCCTATGATCAGCTCTGCACTGGTTTGGAAGCTCAGTGCTGTGGTATAGAAATGGAAGCATGGTTAATATTAGTTGTCTAATTTTAATTAATATTCACAAGTATACTATTTACTGCGAGAACTCTCTTTAAATGCTACAGGTCATTGTTAGTATAGAAAGTAACTCCAAAGCGTTATGCATCAATGCCCTTCCTTGATGCCTAAGCCTGTGCTCTCCCTAGCAGAGAGCCTGTCTCTTATGCAGGTTCCAGAGCACAACGTGCTCTGCTTGCTATCAACAGTGAGTGATTTTAATGTGCTGTCATCTAATTTATTGAAAAGTTCACTCTCAAATCTGCACACCATTTCTATTGCTGAAACTTCATGAACTATACTTACAAGTATAGGGTTCTACCCTGGTTAATGTTTCCCTAATTTAAACCACCACCAGTTTAGCAATCAGTTCTTTTTTTTCCCAATTTTTTATTAGATATTTTCTTCATTTACATTTCAAATGCTATCCCAAAAGTACCCTATACCCTCCCCCATCTCCCGCCCAGATCCTCTACCCACCTACTCCCACATCTTGGCCCTGGCGTTCCCCTGTACTGGGCATATAAAGTTTGCATGACCAAGGGGCCTCTCTTCCCAATGATGGCCAACTAGGCCATCTTCTGCAACATAAGGAGCGCAGCTAGAAACACGAGCTCTGTGGGTACTGGTTAGTTCATAATGTTCTTCCACCTATAGGTTTGGAGACACCTTCAGCTCCTTGGGTACTTTCTCTAGCTCCTCCATTGAAGGACCTGTGTTCCATCTAATAGCTGACTGTGAGCACCCACTTCTGTGTTTGCCAGGCAGTGGTATAGACTCACATGAGACAGCTATATCAGGGCCCTTTCAGTAATATCTTGCTTGCATATGGAATAATGGCTGCGTTTGGTGGCTGATTATGGGATGGATCCACGGCTGCAGCAGTCACTGGTTGGTCCATCCTTTTGTCTCAGCTCCACACGTGATCTCTGTAACTCCTTCAATGTGTGCTTTGTTCCTAATTCTAGGAAGGGGCGAAGTGTCCACCCTTTGATCTTTGTTCTTCTTGTGTTTCATGTGTTTAGCAAATTGTATGTTGGGTAATCTAGGTTTCTGGGCTAATATCCACTTATCAGTGAGTACATGTTATGTGAGTTCTTTTGTGATTGTGTTACCTCACTCAGGATGATACCCTCCAGATCCATCCATTTGGCCTAGGAATTTCATAAATTCATTGTTTTTAACAGCTGTGTAGTACTCCATTGTGTAAATGTACCATAATTTATGTATCCATTCCTCTGTTGAGGGACACCTGGGTTCTTTCCAGCTTCTGGATGTTTTTATAATTATATTTACAAATATTTGATAATATTCAAAATTAAAAATCAAATTTAGATCTTATACAAGATTTGCATCTTTATGTTAATCTATTGCTTCAATGGCAAATATGTTTTCCTGCTCATTTTATAAAGTAAAAATTATCCCATTTATTTTCACTATTTTTGATATGTTTTAGGTTGTGTTGTCTCCTTTTTAAATATTACCTAGGTAGTAGTATTAAATCATACATATTAATTCATTATATTGATAATACAAAATGTTCAATCTATACCATCTGTTTATTTTTAATTAGTTGTAATTGTACATTATAAGAATTACAAATAATACTTATTGTAGATGATTACCTTAAATAAATTTAGAGCTTAGTGTGCTGACACATACAGATACATCATTTCTCCCTAGGCCTCTCATACCCACCTTGTTCTTTTTCAAGTTCATGGTCTCTTTTTCATTAACTTTTCATATATCTCTTTCTATATCTATCTATAGCATCTATATGTCTTGATTTACATCTATATCTAAACATCTTTATCTTTATATGTATATATTTATGTATGTATGTGGATATGTGTATGTGTACCTGTATATATGCATATTCATAATACAAATGTACAATTCCTTCAACCTGTATAATGTGACAGGTGTGTGTATTTTCAGGGATGGCCATTTGTTACTGGTGTGCTCTTTTCTGAGAAGACTATTTCTGCCCCACTCTCAACATTCTCTAATTGCCTATGGTGTTTAAATGCAGAGATGAAGCCAAATGAGCTTCCCCCACCCACTTAGCATAGCTACAGTTCTGCTCCTTGTGCAGTTCAAGTTTGCACATCCATGTTGATGAAACTGTAACTGTAGCCTCTGCATTACTTAGAGACATGGTATCACAGCAAACTGAGTATTTCTTTGGTTTTTTGTTTGTTTGATTGTTCGTTTTGGTTTCATTTTGTTTTGCTTTGTTCTTTTTAATCTGTCTATCTCCTCTTCTGCACTGATTTCAGAACCTTTGCTGGGGTGTTTGTAGAAGCATCCTTTGGGCCTGGGCTCTACAACTCAGCAATTCTATCGGTTTTGGGTTTCAGTAATTATTTTCATCTACTGAAAAGAGAAGTTTCCTTAATGAGGAATGAGGATCAAATTTATCTAAGAGTATACAGACAAATGTTTAGAACTTATTTAGAAATTGTGCTGGTTTTGTAAAGCGGTAGTTGTAAGTTCTTATTGAAAACCCATGTCTTGACTAGCATTGTGTAGATGAGAAGGTGTCCAGTACCAGACATGTTTTCCTGTCTTTGAGCAAGTCTTTAGTCCAATTAGAAAGCTGTTTGTCACTAGTGAGGTGCCAATCCTGGACAACTTGTGTTATCGTTCCATGTTGGTCACCATGTGGTTCACAGGCATCATTGCTGGGTAAGACTGTTGGTTGTCTTTTTGCTTTGGGAGTCTGCATGTCACTGGTAAAATAAATGTTAGTCCTCATGTGAAAGCCTTTCAATTTCAATTCAGATCAAGGGCCTCTGAGCCCCAAGTCTGACATGCATGGTATCTACTCATTTTGGAACACAATATAAGTCCAGTAGTTCATAGTGTGAATGGCTGTTAGAATCCAAGAGATAGAAAATAATGTGAATACATTAAATAAGGTGCAATTATATTAAAAAATAAAATCAGTAGTGGAAATATGGTCACTTTTCAAATAAAAAAAGAAGAGGGAAAAATGTAGGCTAAATGGAAGATCAAGTATCTTGATCAACATTCTGTGGCTCCAGTAGCTAATGCTTCCAGAAGAGACTTTAACTTTTATATAGAAACATGATATGGAAACGAGGTCATGGGAACATGAGAATTAAGTCTCTCTACATGAGAATAAAAATGGGGAATAAGAGGGGAAGAAACATAACGGAGGGTGATGGCAGGTTGATCATGGTACACTTGTTTGAAATTGTCAAAAAAGTGTTTTGTAAAGATTAATCTTCAAATCTTGCATGATGCTGAGTGAAAAGGGAAAATAAAACTCAATACTGGGTAAAAGTAACAGTTTGCTTCCAACTAAAGGCTTAGGCATGTGGAAGAATCATGACTAAGAGAAAAATCCCAGAAATACCTTAATTTCTTAACATAGTGGAAAACACTGTTATTGTTGTCAGTGGACAAAGGAACTCAGAAGTGAGTCAGATTAAGAGAGGGTAGCCTGAATAAAACCAAAATTTCAATAAAGATCCTGCGTCCTAAAGGTAAATGACCAGCCCACAGCAAACACTGGGAGTTATTTTTCCCAGGTCAGAAAAGTGTCAGAATGAGATATTGAATCCTTGCCTTTTGCTGGTATACAGAAAAACAGGCAAAACCAGGAGAAAACAGGAAAACAAAATTTGCTCTACCATTTCTTTAATCTAGTTACATGAGTTTATTGATGTACACTGAGATACAAACTATATACATACAATCCATGCAAATACCTATTGAAATGCATTATATTTGCTAAAGATAAAGACATCAAAATAAGCAGTGAGGTATGCAAATATTTCTTAGAATATGTGGAAAATTAAAATAAGGACAAGGATTACCTCCTTTAATCATATGATTCGTTCTGTTTATTACTTATATTTTCATAATTATAAGTGAACTTTTCAACATACTATGCTATTGACTTTATGATTTTACTGCATATAAATATACAGGCACAGTTAGTCATAGAGATGTACTGAAGGGAAACTTGGTAAGTGGGAGGGAGGAAGGGAGAGAGGGAGGGAGTCCAGCAGGGGTTTAACAAGCACTCTGATTACACTCACCGAAGCTCTTTTAGCCTGGAAGCTTTCCTCACTCACAGATTTTTGTTCAAGTGGGGTTGCTACATCTCAGACATCACAAATGCATGGGTGGAGAGAGGCTTACTTCGCCTCAGTAGGGAGCCATGTTACACTGCCTCCCACTTCGTTGCAGTACCCTCCATACTCTCCTTGAAGCTCTCTATCATAGATATTACAAGGCACTGCTCCTGTTTCTCCCACACTTGTTGAAAGCAAATGTTTCTAGGTGGTCTTTGGTGGTGCAACAAAGGACAGCATAGAAAATGCTTCATTCATTGTGCTGAGCTTCACTCACACACGATAATTTTAGAATTCTGGAAAGTATTGTACAACAAATATAACAAAAAAAAATTAACAATGGTCTGCTGTTTTGCAACTGAAAAGAATAATTTAAGCATTTTAATTCTTACTTTTGTAATTTATTTAATTTCTCTTTCAAGTTTTTAGGAAGGTCCTAAATGAATATTAAAATAACCTTGTGTCCACTAACTTTGGTAACTAGCCATCCACATAGCCAGCCTGCTGGTTATGCATGCAGTATTATGTAAGAGGCACAGGAGTTCTGTATTAAGCAACATTCTTCTCCTCTACAGAATCTATGTAACCTGTAGCTAATTACTTCCATTTCTCTAAATGTGATAGCTGTTTAATCTTGCTCAAGTTAACATTTTTATGTTTTTGAGAATGCATTTGAGACAGGGTTTCTCGGTATAGCTCTGGGTGTCCTGGAACTCACTGTGTACACAAGGCTGGCCTCAAACTCAGAAATTCGCCTACCTCTGCCTCCCAAGTTCTGGGATTAAGGCATGTGCCACCACAGCCTGGCTATGAGTAACATATTTAAATCATTTTTCCTCTCCTCCTCCTTCTACCTTCTCTTCCGACCCTTCCATTCATTTCTCAAATTCATGTTGTCTTATCCTTTATGTGTGTGTGTGTGTGTGTGTGTGTGTGTGTGTGTGTGTGTGTTATAGCAGTTGTTATACACAAACAGCTTTCTTAAGTTCTTAAATGTTGTTCATATGTATATGTGGATTTGGGGCTGGCATCAGAATTGGATAACCTTTAGATGTCTCATTTCATTAGAAGGATGATTCTTTGTCTCTTGTCAGTAATTAGATACATATTACACTTCATCTATAGTGGAGCTTTGCCCATTTTCCTCACTGTTGGAATGTCAACTGATGGTCATTTCTCAGGGCTTGGATAGCCTTTGTTTACAGTACCAGCCATGAATCTCCTTGTATTGAACAGGTCTTAAGTTTAATTATAAGGCTTTTTATTAATGCTAGGATATAAGCTTCACTATTATTCCTTTTGAGGAATCTTGCCTTCTCCTAATGTCCCATAAAGACTTTATTCTTTAGGTTTATCAATATAAAATAGGAATATTACTAATAGATATTAATGCTTTAAAAGCAACAATAGTTTATTTTGCTATATCAACTTTAAGTTCAGATACATAATAAACACCAAGTACTAGAGACTGTCATATTTAATATATCTATTTCTGCACTTAAAACATTATTATTCTCCTTATGCCTTCTAAATTCTGGCTTTCAGTATATCATAACTCTACCAATATGTTAGAAATTTATGTTGCTTATTTAATATTTTGAAAATCACCCTACATTCATTTTATTCTGAGATTTGTTATATAAATAATTAACAAAATTAACACATAATTTTCTAGAAAATTCCATGTTTCACCAATCAGGAAACAGAGGCACAACTCTATGTTGTTGATAACAAAGACCTTTCAGAGTAAAATTTTTAAAGAACTTTGGTTCAGTTTAAACTGAGATTTATGTTCGGAAAAAAAAAAATCCAAGACTATCTGCCATGAAATTTTGAGGTCTAAGAAAGATTTAAGCTATAGTGTTAAGAGAAATAAAGGTGGTCAGCTGCAAAAAGACATCAGAGAAATGAGAGATATAGTTAATTTTCTTTTAAAATCTGTAGATATAGCACTTTGATAAATTTTGAACATGGTATCATCAGAGGATAGCTAAGGAATCTAATAATACAGGGTGTCTCTTAAAGACCTTGTGGCAAAATTACAATAAAAGACATAAACTTAGGTCACAAGAGTATTTGAGGAATGCTACTTCTACTGTACAAAGGTAAGAGTACTGTCTGAGACCATCAGAAAACATCTGAGGAGGCATGGAATGTTATTACTGATGTTAAAACATAAAGGCCTTGCTAGTTCATTGCTATTGTGAGATTTCTTTTATGTACAAAGAGAATATTATCTCTATGTAAACAAGGATGTAGAAAAGAAATGTTAATTTTCTTGAATTCTTGTGAGATACTTCAATCTAATTCCTTGATGATGGTTCATTTTCTTTCCAATGTCCACATATATCTATATATCTATTTGTTCTTCCTTATATCTACGACTGAATAACCGGTATATAACATTTTCCCAAATGTTTGCTATACTTGAGGACATACTTTATTTGACACCGACATAAATGTAGTAACTCCTTCACAGTAACTTCTTTAAAATAAAGGCAGGTCAGTGGGTGTCTCCTTCTCTATGGCTGGAGAGGATGACCAGGGAATCCAAATTATAAAATGAGATTTATTACAAAATTTTCTGTGGAATAATTCTATGTGCTGGATATCTAGGTGATATGGTAATTGGAAAACAAATGTCCTCATCAACATATAAAACTACATGAATACAAATATAATGAATGAATAAATAAATAGATAAATAAATAAATAAAACCCTAGAAAAGAGTTTGAAGAGCCACAAAAATGAACATATTCCACAACCATTATTAGGATTTTAAATATTAGAAATATATAATCAGCACCTTTTAGAAGAAAGTTGAAGGGGATTTTTGTAACCTAATATAGTTGTATTAGATACTAAAATTCTGCACAGCCTTCCTTGCCAGTAGAAGGAACTTCTCTGCCTATGTTCTCTAAGATTTCCTCTTCACTTGAAAAATATATAATGTCATAAACAAGAAGTTTCCATTTAAAGAGCTACATTATTTTTCTAGCTTTGCGATAAAAAATTCTGTAATTTATAGCAACTTACATGGATGACAAATGGTACCTACAGAGGCCTAGGAACCATGTGAGAGAATATAAATTTAAAACACAACCAGTTAATATACCTGGACTCCCTAATCCTAGAAGCTACAACCTATGTGTTAGTTTGTACTGAACACTAACAACCTGGACGGAAAGTCTTACTAGGGTGAAATCTGAATGCAATTAATGTTTAATTTAAATTAAACTTATGACCATCATTGGGATATTACAAATGAAGAAATCAAATATCTTATGGAGACTGCTTCTCTTTTAGAGTAGGTCCTGTACATATTCTATCTTTTCCTATGAAGAAGAATGAGACAATATTTTGGCTCACTGTAAGTGCAATGAATCCTGACATTGAAATATTCTCCAGAATTTAGCATATCTAAAATTTTAAAACAAAGCAAGGATCATCATTTTAATGGAATTCACTGTCACTGTGATAATCAGAATAATCTGGCCCACAGATATCATATTTGATTGACAAGAAATCACCCTGCTGTAATAATCATGAAACACAACAGAAAGGAGTTGTTAGGAAAGTGTCACTTAGCATGTGATGTGAAATATTCTGAAGTCAGAGAACACGAGCATGTCTCCAATCTTGTTAAGTTATGAATCCTCAGTCAGTTATCTGCCTCAAGACAGTTCACAGACCCCAAGCTTCTTAAATATGGAGGACAGTGAACATCAGTGTGCAAAGAACCCATAACATTTCAAATGCATGTATTATGAATATTTTACCTTTCACTCCCAAGAAACTTGTAGTCATTCAACAAATAGTGGATTAATGAAAGACAGATAAAAATCAGTTGGAAAATATTATCAACTCAAGAATAACGTTAATTCTGAAAAAAATCAACATGCCTTAGTAGACTTGAAATCAGAGGCTAAATCAAGACAATTAATTGAATTTTCATTTAGTAAATGACAAATTCAGTCCAGCGGTTCACCAAGATCATCCCCCAGTTATTTTCCTACTCTTGGAAATGTATAATTAGATATGTGAAGACAAGCATATCAAGACAGTACAGTGAAATATATCTGCTTTAAAACTGACAGTGCATGAGAATGGGACAGGGAGCACCCCTGGCTCCTTAGGAAAGCAGCAGGCAAATGTGAGAAGAGATTATGTTTCAAAGTTACTGGAGATAGCTGTACCATAATGACTCACTAAAAATATTTCTGTATGCTGATTTGTACAGTATAAATACTTGAGTAATCTGAGTGACCTTTGCAGGAGTAGATAGATTTTGGAAAGTTACAAAGGATCGTTTTCAATATAGAGACCAGTTGTGTCTAATTTTCCAAAGATATGTGGAGCCCCAGATCAGCTCAATATAGCTTTTAAACCATGATACAAAGCTATGATCTAGGAAACAGCTTATCTATCATTTACCTATTTATGGGGAAAATTAGATGAGTTTATACTAGAACTGAAAATAAAAAAAAAATATTTCATATCTGTGGGCATATTAAAAATCTTTTCTTAAATTAAATTGAAGACTTTTATTTTACACAGAGAAGCACACCTTTCCTATGATGTACATTGGAACTGCTGACGAAGCTAAAGCAACTCCCCTAAGATTATCTATAAGACATAAGACAGAGGTAAAGCAAATTCCATGAACTTACAGAGACTTGCAACATCACTATATTCAACCCTTCATATGGCTGTCCTTTCTCTTAGTTCAAGACATGGAAAGCTTGGTTTGAATTTGGAAGCAGTATCTCTTTTTATTTAAACATTCTTTTAATTTAACATTTTTCTATATTTCTGTCTTATACAAGAAATTTTGTTTTGTGGTAGAAGCCAACAAAAATGTGACCAAACATATTTTCTCATAGAGTCACTACAAGAAGAAAGGTTGAAATGGCAGCTTTAATGCATCACAACACAAATCCTTAGGATGTGGTATACAAATATCTATCACCAGATATCTTCTTAAAGTTCCACATAATAGAAAATTTTTCTAGACCATGATTTTAGTTACCAAGACAACATTGAATGGGATTACTCCTCAAAAAAGCTAAGCATTGTCTAAGTAAGTACAACAACAAGCATACATTATTACCTGTAATCAATAGAAAAATGTATGTTTGAGTGTGCATTTTACCATATTCTTGAGAAAGAAGTACATTGTCAACTAAGAGACCTAAATATGCATAGTTTTTGTTCTACACTTCTTTTTGTATTTTCTCGTCTGTAATTAGACACTTTTTTTTTCATTTATGAGAGCTTTATTATTAGAGAGTTTCTTCATTTACATTTCAAGTGTTACCCAAAAGTTTCCTATACCCTCCCCCCGCCCTGCTCCCCTACCCTCCCTCTCCCACTACTTGGCCCTGGCATTCCCCTGTACTGGGGCATATAAACATTGCTAGACCAAGGGCCTTTCTTCCCCAATAATGGCCAACTAGGCCATCTTCTAATACATATGCAGCTAGAGACATGAGCTCTGGGGGTTCTGATTAGTTCATATTGTTGTTC
>LR749767.1:51482-99700 GCA_902729485.2 Mus minutoides
ATTCTGTCCTATAGATGATTGTGAGCATCCACTTCTGTGTTTGTCAGGGACTGTCAAAGCCTCCCAGGACACAGCTATATCAGGGTCCTTTCAGCAATATCCTGCTGGTGTATGCAGTAGTAATTAGACACTTTTGTTTAACATGTTGAATAAGAACCAATGACTTTGGTTGACGTATAGTTTTGCATTCTGTTTTGATAACTTTGTGAAGAAACCCATGCCAGAGTGGTTCTTAAGAATGGCAGAAAGGAGAAACTCTTCTGGTGGCAGATTTTCCAAGTGTTAGAACCAGCCTTTCGTTTGTATTGAAGGGTCAGTCACTGATCTAAAGATAAGCATTGATGTATGAGCTGTGATCACCAGTTTGACTTACAAGAAAGATTCAAAGAACACACTTGGCAACTATACTGCAGATTTATGAAGAAATGCCTTGAAGGTAACTTTAATTCAGGTGAGCACATAATGTGAAGATATTTGTATCACAAACTTTTGCTCATCAAAGGAAAATTTAATAGTTACAAGGTTTTGATGCCTTGAGAGAGTTTCAGTAATTCACTCATCCAGGCATTTTTATCAATGTCGAATACCCCCAGAAACAAAGTACCCATAGTGGCAGGGATATAAATTGAACATGAGGTAAGAAACATGGGTGTCCACTCCCAAAGATAGATGTGGCTGTTGCCACTGTGGAATGTCCTGTCTGATAATATCCAGGATCAGCGCTGATCCAGATTCCCCAGGGCTATCAGCCAGATACATTTTGGCAGGCTGATAGATAGAGCCAGTAACATCATGGAAACTTTGTTCTAGCTCAATGAGAAGATTCATTGTCAGTGAAATAGACAACTATTATTGAAAGGGATTTGTCTTCTTTCTGTCAATAGTTCTTTCAAATAACTATCTGTGGACATAGACAGTCACTTATCTTCTCTCATGCTGTTCTATGCTACATTGCCTCTGACCATGGAACTCATCTTACAGCAAGTGGATGGTAGGAATGACCTTACACTCATTGCTTTTACTATTTTCTCCACCATCCTGAAGCAACTTTTTAAATGGTATTTTGAAATGGACCTTAGAAAAAAATTGTTTAATGTGACAACTTGGGCCAAAAGCTTGGAAAATTGGTTCTGTGTTGCCCAAGATTTGCAATATACTCTAAATCCTAACAACATATACTCTGATGAC
This sequence comes from Mus minutoides, assembly GCA_902729485.2. NCBI lineage: Eukaryota > Metazoa > Chordata > Mammalia > Rodentia > Muridae > Mus > Mus minutoides. Next base: position 52,671 of record LR749767.1, read on the forward strand.
TCTCATGGCTAGTTTTCACCAATGTGAAAATTGAGTAATCTAGACTAGATTTTATTTGCTATTATTCTGAGTGACCAAGAAGAAAATGTTTGTTTCGGAATTCTGAAGTATTGAACTTTTAGGGCACGAAATAATTTTTGTTCTCAAATTGATGGTCTCTCATTGTAGACCCTAACAGTAATTTTACTAGCATAGAAATTGAAACTGAAATGTAGACTGCTTAGATTATCCATGTCCACAAGGCAACCAACAAAAGTGGAGTTAATCTACTGTCAAAGAGTAGTGACGTCTGAGGTATACCTGGAGTTATTGACAAGCATATGGAGTAAGGAGTATGTCTAGCACATAGACAGTCCCTGGGTCTTATTTAATACTACTACAGGAGAGAAGTAAGTGTGGAACATAGTATGAAAAAAATTACCTGAAATCACAAAAGTAGCTTCAAAACAAAATTGAAATAGTTATAAGCAGTCCACAAACATTTTGTATGAATGCATGTGAATATATAAATATACTTCACTTTTAATTCCTCGAATCAGGAACAAGAGAGAAAAATTATAACAGTCACTTTATTTCTCAACATTCAAGTTATACTTGATATGATGTAACTCAGGTACAAAAGTCACAACCAAAGGAGAAGAAATTATTTTATCTCAGCAAAATAAATGTACCCTTATGTGCATGTGTGACACCTGCATCATATCTGTTTTAAGCCTAATTCTCATACTATCTTCATTTCTACCTATCTGTCATTGTTATCATTTATCCATCTATGTATTATCTATCTATCTATCTATCTATCTATCTATCTATCTATCTATCATCTATCTATCTACCTATCTTTCTACTATTTATCTATCTATTGTCTATTTTCTGCCTATTATCTATCTCTCTGTCTATCTATCTATCTATCTATCTATCTATCTATCTATCTATCTCTCTATCTATCCATCTATTATCTACCTATCTAGGGATAGCATTTTATGTTTAATAGTTTCTTGATTATATACAATATATTATGAAAAGTTTTCCCAATAACCTTCCTGCATCTCTCCACCACTACACCTTATGCTTTTCTTGACCCTCAACTAGTCATTTTTCTTATATTTTGCCTATATATACAGGTCTTGTGCAATGAATATGGCTAGAGTGTGTTTTTATTATCATGTCTATGTTAATTTACTTTGAGTATATGTATTATACAAAATAATAAATTTGTTAAGATGCCTTCATATGTGTATCCACCAAACATTTATCTAACACTAGTCTTTTCCTTTCTCTGCCTATATTTTCCCCCCAAATTTTATATCATCTTTCATGGAATGGAAAAAGCATGTGATATTTGTGTCAGATCAGTTTAACATGTGAAGTTTCATATGCCTGGAAACGACTTGGTTTTGGTATTTATTTTGCTCTTGAGCTCTTTTGGGGTCCAGGTTTTATGAGAGTTTTCCCGAGCTGACAGATCTCAAGCTGGCCCCCTAAATTATATTTCCTAAGATTTCCCTTCCCAGACTTTTCTGCTTAAGGAAAACCATGAGTGATTTTTCTTTTTTGTAAGATTTGGATGGTGAAACTGAAGCAACCCTCACCTTAATTTCTCCATCAGAAGACTAGAGTAGAAGGATGCTACTTAGCCTCAGGTATGCTATCCACAGCTAAGGACTTGTCCTATCAGATCAGGGAGTAGGGTGACATTCATGAGCCTAAGTAGCAATTGACTATTGAAGCCTTCTGATCCTGAAATCAGCATGAGGGCTGTGCCAGCACAAGTGACCTGAGCTCCCACTGAGAAACATAATGTCAACATTTCCACTTATTTTTAGTATATGATTTCACATATCTTGTATATATCTCCCTCTTTCATAGCCTGATCTTCCACTTCAGGATAATGCATCAACTGAAGAAGGGAAAAAATAGTAAAAGAAAAGTGTGACAGATTTTTCACAAATATTTCAGTTATTTTTCATCAAATCTTTGCAACAAGGCAAATGGTCATTTTGCTTTTCAGTATAAATTTTGTCTTATTCACATGGTTACAGTTGTTATCCCTTATTATAAAATCTCTAAGGCTTATATGGTAAATTACAGGATTCTGAGTAGATATAACACTGTAGAATGTTAGATACGCTAGTAGTTCATATAGAATTTTAACATTGTATGATGTGACATCTTAAATTGGTAACCAAATGGGGAGCTAAATATATACAGTGTTAAAATACCTGGTAGGCTATTACAGAAAAATATAAGTTGTGTGTATTTTTCATGCTGTATACAAATTGTACACCCCACAGTAGTGAAGAAACTGCTAATTCTATGCCAAGCTGTTTAGTATCTGTGACAGACTATAAAATGATATTAATTACTGAATATAAATCAAAATATTTCCATCTGCATATGTGGGCAATTTTACATTTAGGTAAAATATAATTAATAATGATAAGTAGCATGCAATATGCTATGAATTTGAAATATCACATAGCTTGTCAAAGATAAATGGTATACAATAAAAATATTAAATGTCTATCACTATTATTCATGCATTAACATAGTTTAATTATGTATATCGATGTGTCTTTTTGTGGGTATGTGCATGTAAGTGCAGGTATGCACAGAGTAAAGAGGAATTTTGTTCTACTGAATTTGACCAAGTAAGCTACCTGACCTGGTTTCTGGGAACTGAACTCTGGCTGTCAGCAAGACAACTCACTCCTAACCTCTCAGTCATTTCTTCAACTTCCCTCTCTTCTTTCCTGTTAGTTATAGTGACCTTATCTCAAGCATAATTTTGGATAAAAAGATGAGTATTGTATCAAACTTTTAATTAAGTAATTTTGATCTGGAAACTTTGACCCTGGGAGTGTTTTACCTTCTGCTTCACATCGTTCTTTAATATTTGTATGTATTTACTACTTTATTTTGGTTACAACTAAATAATATTTGTGTATATCTAGTACTTTACCTTGATTACAACTAAATATAGCATAAGTAGCTATGTGCCTTTATTCACATATCCTGAAGGTCATTTTACAATGTTTTTGAAACATCACGGTTGTGACGTTGACCAATCACATGAGGTTAAGTGAGAATGTTTCTTTGCTGTCATAGAAAAGTTTTAGAATTTAGATTTTATAGTATTTAGGATTTCACAGTGGGAACTAAGGTTTCAAAAATACTTTAGCTTTAAGAGAATTGAGAAAGGTGATTAAGAATGTGTATGAAGCAAAAACAAACATAGAAAAAAAAAAAACAAAGAAATAAACACTAAATAAAACACAACTTAAACCCATGCATATGAATCTCATAAAAGTGTTTGGGTCAAAAAGTGACTGCTATCTGATGAATCACAATTAACTGCTACCTTTCCAAAGATTTAAAAAGTAACTGTCATATCATTTTTAAAGATGCATTGAACAGTTTTATGAAAACAGTTAATTAAAGTCACTCTTAATGAAAGCTTTCAAATTAAAAGAAATATTTTATAGAAATCAACTAGTAATATCACAGAACTTAATTACATCACCACTGATATGAATGTAACTTTTCTCTTTAATTCTCTTGTCTGAATGACACAGTTTTCTCTCCTAATTATAATTTTCATACTTCCATCAAATATCAAATTATGCAATACAGCTCTTCTTCCTGTATTAAAGATATGTCTACAATTTGAAGCTACTATATTTTCTCAACAAGTTAATGATGCTATGTTGCTGCTAATCTCACAAGATGCATTCTTCCACTATATAATATTGTATTAAAGACATAAGGACATTTGATTTAAAGTATCTGTCCAGCTTCAGTGTTCAGCTTCTGTGTAAGCCAATGAGTATCTGGAAAATAACATGTTTATTACATTAGAAATTTACAGAAACATAAAGATTAATGATAGATAGACTAATATAAAGGAAACTATAATATTTATCAAACTTTAAACATTAGTAAAACAAAATTGCAAGTCTAATTAAATAAAAATTCTGATATAATGCAGTAAACTATGTGATGCCATACCACAATAAAGGCTATTATTATTTTAAAGGTGTCACTTTCTTTCTTTCTTTCTTCCTTCCTTCCTTTCTTTCTTTCTTTCTTTCTTTCTTTCTTTCTTTCTTTCTTCCTTCCTTCCTTCCTTCCTTCCTTCCTTTCTTTCTTTCTTTCTTTCTTTCTTTCTTTCTTTCTTTCTTTCTTTCTTTCTTTCTTTTTGGTTTCTTTTTTGAGAAAGGGTTTCTCTGACTGTCCTGGAACTCACTCTGTAGACCAGGCTGGCCTTGACCTTAAAAATCAGCCTGTCTCTGCCTCCCAAGTGCTGGCATTATATGAGTGTGCCACCACTGCCTGGCTCACTGTGTGTTTTCTAAACTTTAGACCTCTTCCAAGCAAAAAATAAATAAAAGGAAGGAAAAGAAAACCAAGTCTGATTTTTGTTGCCCATATACTCCCTGGAGCATGGTCAAACCCCAGTGACCAGGACCTTAAAGAGGACTGTGGAGTCCTTCCTAACCGCATCCTCAATAGAAGTCATCAATTGCAGAGAGCTATACATTAACATCTTTATCTCATTTTTGAAGAGTTCTCTTCTATGGCTCTTCAAGGTTGATACATCTTTTAGGAAGGGAGGAGGGAATGACTAAGGACATCAATATGATGTTCTGCCACTGCATGGGCCAGGGAAAGTATCAGATCCTTGATGGCATCATGGAAAATGACATCACCATGGCTGCAGGTGGCATTGCAGCTACTCACATTAATATGGCTCTCAGAGGCAGCACTGCCCATAGACATCAACATGACTTTGGGATTTCTTTGCTTGTTTTTTAAACATGGTCTGGTTTTCTTTTCCTTACATATACAAAATCCATATAATTTGGTATGGAAAATACATTTAGAAGAAAACTTTAAATATTGAAATATTTAAAGAAAATAATTATTAAAACGTAAATTGAGGTAACAGTGAATTATAGGTTAGTTGGTTACAATACTTATTTGAAAGGATATAGAAAGGTGAGTTGTGGATTGCCCAATATGTACCATGGGGGCAGTACTTGAGTGAAGTATTAAGTCTTGTTCTGAACTCTGAAAGGCGAATTTTAGCTTTAGCAAATTAAATGTCTCGTACTTTTTACTTCCTTCACAAAGCCACACAGCAAGCATCTCTCAAGTAAGTGCCAACAAGCCTGTGACTGTTCTTTTTGTGTGTTTGTGGGAGAAATGACTACACTCCAGACCAGGCTGATGTGAACTCACTAAAATGACTAACGTGGCTTCCAGTACTTAGTCCTTCCCCCTCAGCTTCTCCACAGTGCTGAGGTCACAGGTTTGAGCAATGCTTCCTGCTTTGGGATGGAACTTACTACAACATGTTTCAAATAAAGTTTGGCAAAACAGGAATACTTTGTACTCTACCCTAATCATTTGCTTCTACATCTGATAAGGAAAAACCCAGGATGAGTACTACATGCCTAACCTCATCCACCTGTTTCTTTTAGAGCCAATTCTGTCCTTAGAATACACCTTTGAACTGGAACAGTCCCCTCTGTCCTTTATGGCTTGATTCTTTGACCAAAAGTCAGGAGGAGGGCAATCAATCGGTGCCATCAGCTTTTCTGGCATGGTCTGCATCATTGAGAGTTTCAGTTGAGTGACTGCCATAGACTAAATAAAGAGGAAGAAGCACATGAATTCTGATCTGTTCCAGCTTGTAATTCACTTGTTAAAGAAGTGGGCAAAGCACAAGAAAAGGTATGGCCAGTTTCTTCTTGAAAGGTGAAGTTGCACTTCAGAGGACCGGAAGAATGAGGACTTCATCCTCAGACCAACCAACAATGCTTTGACCATTGTGCTGAGACAGAAGAAGGGGATCGTGGCTTCTTGTCTTTGCTATTACTAGTATTTGGGATATCTACTTTAACAACTACATCATCACTTGAGATATGTCTTTTGCAGAGATATGACTCGTGCAAATATTTGTCAGTGGATTATTTATTTTAATAACTCAGGCCCTGAACTCAAAGAAACAAGTGTAAGGAATGTGTATTAATGTTTCTGGATGAGAAAAAATTTAAAAAACCAAAAAACCTAAAGGGTCAAGATGAGAGAAGAAAGATCCATACTACAATCAGTTATTGGGTGTTTTCCTAGGGAGGAGACATCACACCTTTAAGGTCCAATTCTAGAATTCAACCATTACTTGAATCATATGTTTCAGTAAACTTAAGAATTAAGATAGGAAAAAGAGGATAGAAAAAAAAAAAAAAGAGGTAAGAGAACTGAGTGAAACAAAGTCCATGAAGCTCTGGTGTAGGGAGCGGCAGTTGCTGCAGAGGCACGCCGCAAGTGGTGCGGAGAACCCGGGAACTGAAGATGATCTGAGCTGAAGAAGATCTTCGTGGGATCTGAACTGAAGAAGATCTTCGTGGGATCTGAACTGAAGAAGATTATCTTTGTGGGATCAGAGCTCATCAGCTATGGAGTGGCGGTACCGGTAAACTTCCCGGAATATTTTAGAGAGGTTATGCTTCCCTAGACAGCAAAGGGGAGGCTAGAACCTATTCTTAAATATTAAGGGGGAACAAGAAAAGGGGATTTACCCCTCTTTCAAGGAATTGCAGCTTTCCAACCTCGACTCCTCTTCGGAAGAAGAGGTGGATGAGGAGGCTGTTAAATATGAGAGGGAGCAATAGCACATAGATGATAAAGGGTATCAGCTTAAAAGTAAAGCAACAAAAGGTCAGAAGATAAACCTCAGTAAAGTTCCCAGGTAAATGGGACAAGAGAAAGTTCTCGGATAAGAGACAATAAGGTTCTCGAGTAAGAGACAATAAGGTTCCCAGTAAGGAACGAGGCAGAGTAAGTATAAAGTTCCCAGGTAAATGGGACAAGAGGAAGTTCTCGGGTAAGAGACAATAAAGAAAAGGAGTGCAGTTAGAAAAGGAGTAAGTAACCATGGGCATTTCTCATTCACACTCAATTTTTTTGGCTCTTCAGGAGCTGCTTATATCAAAAATTTTAAAAATCAAACAATCCACCCTTGAAAGGTTTTTGAGGGAGTGTGATACCGTGGCCCCTTGGTTTGCGGTATCAGGGAGTCTTACTGTTCCCTGCTGGGACAAACTTGGCAGAGACCTAGATTTTGCCTGGAATCAGGGCACATTGAAAGCAAGTGTGAAACTAGTGTAGATGCTATGGTTTTTCTTAGGATTTTTGGAACCAATAAATCTTTGCAATTGCCATCCACAGTCATGGAAAATGAATGTTTTGTTTAATGTATCTTTGAAGGGTAGCTTTTGTTCACCTATAGAAAGAGCCCATGTGGGATGCATAAGATGGTTTCTTTGGTATCAGGATGGAGTCCTGTGGCTTATTCCAAATATGGGCATCCCACAAGTAAAGCAACACCTCCTCAATCTAGGTGGACAGCTCGATGCAGAGCTGAAAGAGAGTGGCTGTTTACCTGGACAGGATAAGATTAATATCTATAGCTTTTGAGATTATTTAGGAGCCAAAGTAGGAACAAAACAGATAGTGCCACAAAAGGTAGAGTTTAAGAAGGATAATTTGAGGACTTTAAATGATTTCCAAAGATTATTAGGTGACATTAATTGGGTTCGATGTTACCTGAAGATTCCAAATTATGAATTAAAACCATTATAACAATGACCTTTCGGCAGCTGACAGGCATGCTGCCATAATTCCTATACATTCACAATATGTTAAATGGGAAGATGTGTTATCTGGGTCGTGGCTAGGTCCAGACCCGGTCATTTCACAGTCCAGGAGAGCGGTTTGTGTGTTTTCCTAGGGACAAAGAACCAATTTGGATACTGAGACACTGATATGAAGAGTGCCCCCTCCCTTGAAAGACGCAGCAGGGAGTTGTGGGAGTATCTTCAAGGGAATTGGACTGCAGATGCAGAATGACTGTTCCGGAAGCTCCTTATCCAGATTTTCATCCCGAATGGCACCATACTCGACCCTGTCACCTTGAGAGATGTCACCTCTTGGCTGTCCAATGCCTTTTCCTTTTCTAAAGAATGGACTGGGATGCTACTTTGGGGTGTCCTAGTGTTTGTGGGTTCTGTACTTTGCCTCTGGTTGTTATGTTGTATGAGACGCACTCAGGCCTGACTGAAAGCTGTCGTTGTTCAAGCCCTGATGGCCATAGATGAGAGCATTTTGCCTGAGTTCTGGTTGGCCTCTCTTGAAAGTCTGTAATGATTTCCTAGCAGACTGGTTTGCCGATACTTCCCCGGTTTAGGGACAGACCTAATAACTCCCACTATACCACCTCAAAGGATGACGGAGTAAGGAAACTCAATTTTGCTGACAGAGTGTCACAATACAGTGCAGGGGACAGGATAGATTCCTCAAAAGCATGTCAAATTGCATGGAGGTTTCGTGTCATCTTGACCTATCCTCCCCCTGATAAAAAGATACGGAGATGGGTACAATGTCTCACAATTGATAAACAATTTGACCTCTGTTACAGCCAAGTCAGCCAGCAATGTGCTGGTGGCATCTCCTCCTACTCCAGATCTCTTCAGAGACAGACTGGTGGTCGTGTCTGATGGTAGCCCGATTTCCTATCAGTCACTTGTCAAAGGCTGCTCCCTCAGGCTGGGGTGTTCGCTGACCAGATTTGCAGGACTTCATATTTAATTAATAAAGAGGGGGGAGATGTAGGGAGCGGCAGTTGCTCTGGAATGGCAGTTGCTCAGGAATGGCAGTTGCTCAGGAATGGCAATTACTCAGGAATGGCAGTTGCTTAGGAATGGCAGTTGCTCAGGAATGGCAGTTGCTCCGGAAAACCCCGGCTCTCTCCTCAGGCCCTCCTCAGGCAATAGCCCCTCCTGAACGGGCAATATGCTAGAGGTGTGGCTTGTGACACCAATGAATGGGCAATAAGCTAATGGGTGTGGCTTGGTGCACCAATCTGCAACCACTACGGCACCCCTCCCCCTTCCCTGGGAGACTATAAAGGCAGCAGCTCTGCTGCTGTCCTGGGTCCTGGGAATCAACTATCAAGGCGCTCCTGAATAAAGCTGACTGAGAAGATCCCGGTGGGGCCTGTCTTTCTTTCTGGTCGATGGAGGCAGGGAGGCGTGCCGCACTTTGGGAGCTTACTGTGCAAAATCATCTAAAGACCTCTATATGCAGGGGACAGTGGTAAAAGAAGGACAGTTCCTATTGTAGGCTATAAGGAATGCAGATTGAATTTTGGAACAAGAACACTTAAATAGATGAATAACAATATGTGTGTAAGATGATGAGAGCATCCATAAAAGTCCACTAACAGTCAAATATTTCATTACAATTAAATGGTAATTACTTTTTCCTGATACACAGTAATGAATCTCATGAAAGTACAAAGGCTATAAGAAAACACTTACTTTAGAATTTCAGTTAAATGCAATGTTTGAAAGAGTATATGAACTTAATCACAAAGAGAAGTCATTGTTATGAAACAAGTTCCTCAGTGAAATGTATAATTGATACGTATGTACATAAATATGAATATATATGCATATATATACATATTTTCATGAGTGTGTGTGTGTCTCTGTGTGTGTGCGTGTGCATGTATATACATTTGAATGTCTACTTAAGCAAAGTATAGAAATTCCATCTCTTATTGCACCCATCTTCAAAATTCAGGCACTTCTCCTCTTGGAGAAAAGTCCAACAAATTAAATTTGAAACAGAACTAGCATAGTGCATGTCTGCACTAGGTCATGGATGCAGAGTCTGTGAAATGATATTAAATGAACAACTGCAAAAGATGTGTGAATATGTCTCCAAATGCCCAATTGAAATAAAAAGCCTGTATGAACAGTTTCTTTCAGAGAGTGCCATTAGTAATAGCTATGTCTTCCTAAGCAGTACGTGTTTATTTTAATGCCATCACCCATTTCAATAAAACTCTATTGTGTGAAGTGTGACGACACTCCTGCTGACAAAAGCTTACCATCTTCGTACTGAAGCGTGTGATGGCAGTGATAACATGCAGTCTGTTTCTCCACTGTCTGTTCTCTATTTCCTGAATGCAGCTGCGGACAGTGTGAACTGAAGACTTGCAGAGGGTCCTCAGCTGACACAGAGGTCGGGTGACAGGTTAGGAGCTGGTGCAGAGGCATGCAGATGGAGTTCAACATCACTTATTTAATGACAGGAAAGTTGAGAAAAGCAAGCTCAAGACAGTTCAATTATTGTGCATGTAGCTCTGAGAATCATGACAAATGGCTGTCACCTCTCATCAAACTTTCATAACATGACTGGGTTTACATTTCTATTTTACTAAGGGGTATATAATAATGCAATGACATATTCTTTTATCTGAAAATAGACTGAATTAATAATTAACCCAGAAAACACCATATAGAAACAATTAATTTCAGGTATGTGAACAGAGAAACAAGTTAAATGATACATAAGGAATATAATACACTTATTATTCTATTATCTTCATTTATAATAAGATAATTAAAATTGTATAGGTTTCCAGCAAATTGCTTCGTGGCTTTGATCAAAGACTTACAATAAAATATAGTCATCTTGGCCCACAGACTCTCACTCTGTTTTTGTGTTTGAGATAGGTAGAGAAGTAAAGAAAAACACTTTCTGATGTTTCTTCAGGCCCTGACTGACAAATATAAACTACAAGCAGACAAAATAATACAACTGAAAGTAGAAATAAGAGCTGAAAACAACGTATCAGAAGCTAAAATAAAAGGAGTATGCATCTAGTATCACATTTAAGAATTCATTCAGTCTTAAATTTAGGTTGCTTCTCTCCCTCCTCTCCCTCTACCCACCTCCCCACACTCCCTCTCCCTCCTCCCCCCCCCCCCCCCCCCCCCCCCCCCCCCCCCCCCCCCCCCCCCCCCCCCCCCCCCCCCCCCCCCCCCCCCCCCCCCCCCCCCCCCCCCCCCCCCCCCCCCCCCCCCCCCCGCTTTCCCTCCCCCTCCCTGCATTCCCTCTCCCTCCCCCACCTCCTCCCCCTTTCCCTCCCCCCTCTCTCTGTTCCTAATTCTTCCCCTCTCCCCTCCCTCCTTAGCCCTCTCCTTCTCCTCCTACTTCTTTATCATCTCCTTTTTTTCTTTCTTTGTTTCTAGCTTTTGTTTTTCTTTCTTTATATGGCGAAACAAAATATTACCTCAGATTGGTGAGGCCTGTAGAACTGGATATGTCTTTTCCCTCTGGTACAACCAAATTACTATGTTCCATTTAGTGTACTGTATGTGCACATGTATGCTTTTTTGCACATATTTTATTGTAAAACTCAGTTTAAATCTTTGTGAGTTAAAATTACTTTCTTCCCATTTCAATACTCAGAAAAGAATGCCTGCAGCAGACAGCTCTTCAAACATCAAATATGTGTTCAGTTTAAATCTCTAGACACTAATATAATCCAAATTGTCATGAGTTTTCACAGCTCCTCATATTCATTGTTCATAATCTTAGTACAATAAATGATGTGTTAGAAACTTTTAAAGGAATGATATATAATTCTCCTTGCACATTAGATATACAAATATTGATAATAATTAAGTACTTTCAAGGAAATACTTGAAATTAATGTAAACTTCTCTTTGGAAGCTCAAGAGTTTTGGTGTTTTGAGAGTTACATTTTATTTTGCTTTTTTAAATATTTAAGTGAATCATAACATAAATGGTCTTAAAGAAAATGTAGGCATTTCAGATAGAATGATAATACAGGAGTAGACTTCAGATTCGATGAAAATAATGTTTGGACAAGGGGTTTGAGGAGGAGAGAGTTATTGACAGGAGAGCAGAGGTTGCCAGATGTGCACTTCAGACTTCAAGGACATTAGTATGTATGAATCAAATGACTTTTTTTTTTAAGACTAGTCCAGAAACAAAAAAGATGTTTGATTTTGAAAATCAAAGGTGTAACAAATTACAAAAGGCTGGTGTATTCACTGAACAGAATCTCCCAGACTGCGATACAATGACACCATTATTAAAAAAAGAACTCTGCAACAGTGTAACTTGCAAAAGTTCCATTCCCCTGCAACAACTGCAGGCCTACAGCCTAGAAAATGAAACCAGTGTTCAGTGGAATGGAAGGTAACCTGGAATGATGTGTTAGAGAAAAAGGTACATGAAAGGCCAGAGAGTGCCTTGAAACCAAAGAAAGATGAACTGTATGTGGATCAATAAACTGAAAAAAAAAAGTAAAGAATGTAATTACAAACCAGTAAACTATGCAAATGATATGGGAAAGACTTCAGAGTGGCACAGAACAAAAGAGCATCCTTCCTGAGCACATTTTCTGGGCATTTCACAGAGTGTATAAAGAAAGACATTCCTCTGCATTTCTTTCTTTCTTTCTTTCTTTCTTTCTTTCTTTCTTTCTTTCTTTCTTTCTTTCTTTTCTTTTTTCTTTTTTTTTTTTTTTTTTTTTTTTTTTTTTTTTTTTTTTTTTTTTTTTTTTTTTTTTTTTTTTTTTTTTTTTTTTTTTTTTTTTTTTTTTTTTTTTTTTTTTTTTTTTTTTTTTTTTTTGACAGGGTTTCTCTTTGTAGCTGTCCTGGAACTCACTTTGTAGACTAGGCTGGCCTCGAACTCATAAATCTGCCTGTCTGCCTCCTGAGTGCTGAGATTAAAGGCGTGCGCCACCACACCCGGCAATTCCTCTGCATTTCTACCTACTCCACAGATCTACACAATTCCCTTTCCGTTCTGGACTACCTTAGCTCCTCACTGGGAAGGTTTCTCCTGCCATGAGGACTCTTTTCACTACATTTTAACCAATTCTACTTGAAGAAAAAAAAACAAAACAAAACTGTCCAGGCTTGGACAGTTCTTATATTTCTCCTTTGTGGACATTAAGATACTCTGAATCCTTCTTCCACAAAGTCATTAAAAACCCACTCACTGGCAACCTCACTAAATTGCTTTCATTACCTCCTTTTGAACAGTTCAAGAAAAAAAGAAAACAGCACCCACCCACCGGCTTTTACAATCGAAGTCCTGTTTGCCTGCATCCATGGCATGATGTCATGCTTATCTTTAAAATAAGACTTTTCCAATTTGGAGAATAGCAAAAGGAACAAAATGCATTTTATGGGTATTTTATCATATCATTGTACAAATGAAACATTTCATAGCTCATTCTTTGAAAGAAAAACCCTACATATACCAAACTACCCTAAGTATAGAAAACATAGTTTCGGGGGGGAGGGGGAGAGATTTCTATCCCAGTCATTGAGTTAGAATTGGTAGTCAGCTTCCATTGGTGAAGTCCATCAGTTTTGGTAAAGGTTTGTTTTATTTTTTATTTATATGTATGTGTTTGAGCATGTGTCTGTGTACATCCATGTGTATGTCTGCAGAGGCCAGACGGGGACATCTGACAGGCATCCTCTCCCTGCTTGCCAAAATGGGATTCTCTGGAAGAAAGGCAAGCTCTCAGCCATTGAACAATCTTTCCAGCCATCCAGCAGTTTGTTATCAGGTTTCTTTTTCCCTAGTCCCAGAACTCTTAAATGATAGGTATATGAGGCCTATATATCCTTTTAAATTTTAAAACCACTACTGAGAATATACCCAAAAGATGCTTCAACATATAATAAGGGTATATGTTTTACTATGTTCATAGCAACCTTGTTTATAATAGCCAGACACCAGAAACTACCTAGATGTTCTTCATCGGAGGAATTGATACAGAAAACATATTACATTTACACAATGGAGTACTACTCAGCTATTAAAAACAATGAATTGATGAAATTCCTAGGCAAATGGATGGATCTGGAGGATATCATTCTGAGTGATGTAACCCAATCACAAAATAACTCACATAATATGCACTCAGTGATAGTGAATATTAGGCTATTAGCTCTGAATACCCATGATACAACTCACAGACCATATGAAGCTAAAGAATAAGGAAGACCAAAGTGTGGGTACTTCAGTCCTTCTTAGAAGGGGGAACAGAATACTTACAGGACATAGAGGGTAGAAGGGACTTGGGAGGAAGAGAAGAGAGGGAGGGGAAAAGTGGGGGTTAAGTGAGGGAGAAGGTCAGGCATGAGAGAAAACAAGAATGACATACAGAAGGTTACAAAACTGAACAGAGGTTTGTAGCAATAGGGAAGGGGGAGCTAGTGTTAGCCACCAGATAGTCCCAGATACCAGGAAAGCAAGAGGCTCCCAGGAACCAAATGGATGACATTAGCTAAAATAACCAACAGAGGGAAGGGAGAACCTATAGAGACATCCAGAGGTTAGGCATGGCCCGTGATTGGCTATGGAGCCACCCATCCATCTCCAAATTTTTTAACCCAGAATTGCTCCTGTCTAAAGAAAATACAGGGGCATGGTGTGGAGCAGAGATTGAAGGAAAGGCCATCCAGAGACATCCCCACCTGAGCATCCTTCCCTTATACAAACACCAAATCCAGAAGTGCTTGCTGAAAGGAGACTAATATAGCTGTCTCCTGAGAGGCTTTGCCAGAACCTGACAAATACAGAGGAGGATGCTCACAGCCAAACATTGGACTGAGCACACAGTCCCCAGTTGAAGAGTTAGAGAAAGGACTGAGGAACTGAAGAGGTTTCATAGGAAGAACAACAATATGAACCAACCAGAACCCCACCCCCACCACCACTCCAGCTCCCAGGGACTAAACCATCAACCCAAAAGTACACATGGAGGGACCAACCCATGGCTCCAGCTGCATGTGTGGCAGAGTATGGACTTAACTGGCATCAGTGGGAGGAGAGGTCATTGGTCCTTTGAAAGCTGGATGCCCCAGGGTAGGGGAATGTCAGGGCCAGGAGGTGAGGCAGGAGTGGATGGGTGAGTGGATAAGCTCCCTCATAGAAGCAGGGGGAATGGGGGAGGGGATATGGGGTTTCTGTAGGGGAAACCAGGAAGGGGGAATAACGTTTGAAATATAAATAAATAAAATATCCAATAAAAAAGAAAAAAAAGATAAAAATAATAGTAACAAGTGCTCTGTGATGAAAGAGTAATATAGATAATATTTTAAAATAAATATAATTTTACAAAGAATTATTGTGTGGTAGTATACATACTGAGGAGGAAATTTTCTTTTCTTTTTATTTTTACTCTCTTTCTTCTACCTCATTCATTCCTTCTTTCTCTCTCTCTGTCTCTTTTTCTCACTATGGCTGTCTGTCTGTCTGTCTGTCTGTCTGTCTGTCTGTCTGATTTCTCTCTCAATCACTCAGTCAAACACACATATGCACACACACCCACACTATTGTGTCATGGAAATGCCCATCATGACAGATTTTGGACTTCAAGCCACCCATTATTGAGCAAAGGGCTATCTTTGTGAAAGTATGATTAGTAAAACAAAACAACCTATTATCTGTTAGTTTTTATACTGTGAGTAAATAATGATTTTCACTAATAATACCTTTCCAGTAGAATCTTTATCTTTTTACTGTTAAGAGAACCTAGATAACAAGATAAAGAGGTCTAACAGAAGTGATAGGATTGATATACTTGCCCTAGGACCCAGACAATAAGTATGTTCCACAATACAGACAGCCTGCTCACCAGACAGGAGAGGAATGTGATCCTTTTACTGAAAAGACATTAAGAGAAAACTGTTCTCAAGGCTTTAAGCATGCACACACTGGAAAATCCAAGTTGAAGATCCTCAAACAAATCTAAAAGTTGATATTAGAATATGAAAATATGAAGAAATCTGTCTTGGTACTTGCAGGACAAACACAGTGTATTGTCTTTCTCATTCTTTGAATCACAAAATATAAAAGAGAGAGAAAACCTATGAAGTCTATTCTAATCAATAGAAAGAAGGACACTCCAGGCAATACTACAAGAGCATTAGACTTACATATTGTATATCGTACTCATTTCCAAATATAAAGAGATAAGAAAGATATAGGGTAGACCATTGTGTTTTACATTTATACACAAACCATTGTACTGTAGACATTTTTCTGGGTTCTTGGCAGTGCTAACCACAATAATCATGCTGTGTAGCAATTTTCTCTGAATTGGAACATTACTTCCTAGAGCAAAGCTCAGGTGTCTCAGGAAGAAAAACAAAACAAAACAAAAAACAAACAAACAAACAAAAAACCAGCAAGTAGCAAGATTCACCAGGTCAGTCCTAAAAATGATAAAGCAGAAAACATGTGGGTGGAGGTTCTCTGGTCTGATAGCCTGGATTGCTAGGACTGCAGACAAGTTACAGTGTTGTTTTCATACTCAGAGTGAGTAGATGTTGTCTCATTTCCTCAGAAAAGGGTTTGTACAATGTCTATAACAATTCTCAGGAAATGGTTAATAAATGAAATTATATATCCACAGAAGGTGCACAGTTTCCTTTCGATTGACATGCACAGACATTCCATAATCATTTCTCCCTTTCATCTTACTCACTAGCTAAAAGAATAACATCTCTCTCCCCTCTCATAATTTCTTCACCTTAGAGACCCCTGCATGGTCAGGATTCCCTCCTGGAGCATGGACTGGAAAACAAAACAAACAAACAAACAAACAAACAAAACAAAAACAAAAACAAAAAAACACCCAAACACCAGTTTTCACAAATTTAATTTTTAAATTAATCTTAGTGTCAGCTTTCTGACTCTGACTGAGAAAAAACAGCCAATGACTTCGTAGGTATAATTTTTTTTCATCTTTTTTATTGGATATTTTCTTAATTTACATTTCAAATGCTATCCCAAAAGTTCCCTCTACCCTCCCCCCACCTTGCTCCCCACCCACCTACTCCCACTTCTTGGCCCTGGCATTCCCCTGTATTGGGGCAGATAAAGTTTGCAATACCAAGGGGCCTCTCTTCCCAATGATGGCTGACTAGACCATCTTCTGCTACATATATAGCTAGAGACATGAGCTCTGGGGGTTCTGGTTAGTTCATATTGTTGTTCAACTGATAGGGTTGCAGACCCTTCAGCTCCTGTGGTACTTTCTTTAGCTTCTCCATTTGGAGCCCTGTGTTCCATCCTAAAAATGACTGTGAGCATCCACTTCTGTATTTTCAAGGCACTGGCATAGCCTCACAAGAGACAGCTATATCAGGGTCCCTTCAGCAAACTCTTGCTGTCCTGTGCAATAGTGTCTGAGTTTGGTGACTGATTATGGGATGGATCCTCAGGTGGGGTAGTCTCTGGATAGTCCATTCTTTCGTCTTAGCTCCAAACTTTGTCTCTGTAACTCCTTTCATGGGTATTTTGTTTCCTATTCTAAGCAGGAATGAAGTATCCATACGCTGGTCTTCCTTCTTCCTGATTTTCTTGTGTTTTGAAAATTGTATCTTGGGTATTCTAAGTTTCTGGACATAGTACTACCAGAGGATCCAGCAATCGCTCTTCTGGGCATATACCCAGAAGATGTTCCAACTGGTAAAAGGGACACATGCTCCACTATGTTCATAGCAGCCTTATTTATAATAGCCAGAAGCTAGAAATAACCCAGATGTCCCTCAACAGAGGAATGGATACAGAAAATATGGTACATTTACACAATAGAGTACTACTCTGCTATTAAAAACAATGAATTTATGAAATTCTTGGGCAAATGGATGTATCTGGAGGATATCCATAGTGAGGTAACCCAGTCACAAAAGAAGTCATTAGATATGCACTCACTGATAGGTGTAATTATTTTTTGTTTTGTTTTGTTTTGTTTTGTTGGGGTTTTTTTTTGTTGTTGTTGTTGTTTTGTTTTGTTTTGTTTTGTTTTGGGGGGGGGAGACAGGGTTTCTCTGTGTAGCCCTGGCTGTCCTGGAACTCACTCTGTAGACCAGGCTGTCCTCGAACTCAGAAAACCACCTGCTTCTGCCTCCCAAGTGCTGGGATTAAAGAAGTGAGCCACCACCACCCTGCAAAATTAGATTGATAGATAAACAAATCCTGGGAGTAAACAACCACTTTTTTTTTTTTTTTTAATTATTTTACGTTGTAGCTGTCTTCAGACACACCAGAAGAGAGCATCAGATCTAGTTACAGATGGCTGTGAGCCATCATGCTGTTGCTGGGAATTGAACTCAGGACCTCTGGCAGAGTAATCAGTGCTCTTAACCACTGAGCCTTCCATCTCCCCAGAGGTGTAATTTTTAAGAACAGAAAAGGGGCGGTATGGGTTAGAATCATTGAGGATGTTGTGGTACTTTGATTGGATTGCTAATTAGGTGAAGCTTTTGATTGCTGGACTTCAATAGTTTGATAGCTGTACCTTGTTATTCAGTCTCAGGAAGAGGAAGTGGCCAAATAAGGGAATAAACCTTGGTGCTTGGCTTTAGGAATTTAATGTATTGTAAGGGTTTGTAGCAAGGTCGAATACCCATGGGGAAGCAGGGCCAGGCTGCTGGAATCCTGTGTGCCAGGCCTGTGCTGGCCAGGGCTCCTTCATCCTCCCTTGGAATGACTGTTCAGAGTATTGAATCTACACATTCAGACACTCTCTCCTCTGAAGAGAGGAAACTAGAGTTGAATTCTGATTGCTGGCTGTGAGCTCCCTGTTCTCCACTCTTGAGAGGGCTTTACGATGAAGCTTATTATCTTGTGGGAAGTATTGAAAGTCCAGACTGGAAGACTTTTTCTCTGGCCAAATGGAAGAAGTGAAGAGAAATTCCAGTATATGCACCCTAGTGGATCCACTAAAACAGGGGAAAGGTTGGAATTGTGTGTAACCAGAAATGACCACCTAACCTATCAGGCTGCCCCTGTCTCTGACAGAAGCACTATGGGAAAGTGCAAGAAAATCTGTAAGGCTCTATCATCATCGGCTTCTATGAGGGCATCTGTTAGCATGGATGATGTTGAATCTACAGTGACTTTTAACAAGAATGGAGGAATTTATAGCCTAGGAGTTATCAATTCTGTTTTGTTCCCCCCCTCACCCTGGTCTTTGCTAGAGATAATATGATTTTACTCAGAGTATATTATGTTTATTTAGATATTTGCATTTATTCATGTCTTTGTGATGCTGGATTCTTCATTCCCATGGCTACAATGTATGTAACAGATCAAGAGGTTTGCCCCCGTGCTTCACCGCAGATCCCATACTCTCCAGCTACAATGTATGTAGCAGATGGAGAGGTTTGCCCCGTGCTTCACCGCAGATCTAGCCTCATCGTTTTACATAGATCATCAGGGCTTTTATTTATACTACCCTGCTTCTTGCTTGTTACAATTTTTCCATGTAAAGAGAGGTTAGAAAATAACAAATCAATTGCTAGACAAATCACCAAATACAGATCTGCTATGACACAGTTGGAAAAGAAAAGCAAATACGTAAAATTCAAGAGATTTCTTAATAGTATTCCCATTTATATTACTGTACTCTTTGGTCCATGATGCTCTGTGTTAATACAGCATGGTAATATAAGAGTCTACAAATTGGAGTACAAATATTTTTGCACATAAAACATATGGACATGAACGTTTTATTATATTCAAAAGATAAATATGTACTGAAATAAACACATAAATAATTCTGTTTTAATATAAGGAGTTCACTGTTCAGATACCTTGCTTGACCTCCTAAACCATGTGTTTTTAAGTCCCGAATGAAGCTTTTTGTTTTTCTTAAGGCTTTTCATTCCAATAAGAACAGCTGGTGACATCCACAGCAGCATCCTAAATTCTAATTAGAAGCCATTGATGTAATCCAGTTTTCAGGATCATTTACTTGGCTATTAAATAAACTCCTTTTGTTAGAGATGCATTCCTAGCTTGGTACTGTTCAGTTAAGGGAAATGTCTTCTTAGGCCTGAAAAGTGAGTTTAGTAAACTAACTGGATCCACACAAAATTATAATGCATTGATTTTGGTTTTGCTACCAATTAAAGGCCAGGCATGACTTTTGTATTTATCATTTTTTGATTTGCTCTATAGAATTTTGAGTGAGGCATTTGATTTATTTTATTTTTGTTTTGTTTTATAAAAGGGTTTTCATTGAGATTTTTAGCAGACTTCAATCATCACACACATTGTCAACTCAACTGAACAAATCAATTTACAAAGGAAATCACAGAAGAGTGTAATAATTAGAAGACACAAGACTTCATGCCAAGCAGCAACACTTCAAGGGAATAGACAACACACTGGAAGCAAAGCTTTTAATTTCTCAGGAGTTTTCCTTTTTAACTAGTGAAACACTCCTTTGAAACTTGGAAGTTATACTTGCAAGTCTGTGGGAGCAGCTTCTTCAGTAAATCACTTGCTTTCCTTTCAAGCACAGGACCTATATTTGGTCACGAGAACACATACAAAATGTTACTTTCGAGCTAAGTATCTGCAATTCCAGTGGCAGAGGGAAGCATCCTTGGGGTTTACTGTACTCTGTAGAGCTACAGGTAATTAAACATTGTCTCAATGGAGGTAGAGGAAATTCCTAGTGATGATGTCAGAGTTGTCCTCGAGCCTTCACATACACAAGCAGGTGTAAAGAAAACTACACATACATGTCCATATACATATATAAAAATTAAAAAAGAAACTCTATACATATATGTATATGTATTGCATATGTATATGTAAAGTAATTTTATCACTATTGAAAACAGAAATAATCACACATAAATCCTCCTCAAACACAATTATTCATTTTCTATATTTGTGAAACATGGGATTTATTTCAGACTTGATGGGAATTAAGCTATAGTTAATAATGTGGCACTATAAAAAAAAGCAATTTATTAAGGGATTCCAATTAGCATTACATAAATAAATATCACAACTAAATAAATTATGCCTATTTGAAAATTTATTCTTCTCTCATATATTATATCCTGAATGCAGCTCCCTCTCCCTCCTTCCCTGCCCAGTCTCCCTCTCCATCCCTCTACTCCTCTTTCATTTCTCTTCAGAAAAGGGTAGACCTCGCATAGATATCAACCAAACAGAGAATACCAAATTATGATGCTATTATTTTAAATCGAAACATATTCCAAAAAGTTATATTTTGGATTTATTCTAAAATACACTACATAAATAAAATTAGGAGCACAATATTAATCTTATTATTTGAAAACTGAATATACAAAAAGGTCCCCATTCATTGGCAATTTTAATTAATAACAATTAACTCTCAAAACAAATTTTCTCTTTCCAAAGTAATTAAAAACAATGTAACAAATAATGGTTGCTTCCTGAACTAGCCTGCCTAGCTACTTTCGTATTAATTGTCACACAAACTATGGTTTCAATAAGTCCATAAAGTTTCTCTCTGTAAAGCGTGAATTTCAAAGATTTCCATGATTGTGTGTGTGTGTGTGTGTGTGTGTGTGTCTGTGTGTGTCTGTGTGTGTCTGTGTGTGTCTGTGTCAGTATGTGACCATGTACCTGGGGTCATCTTTAGAAATATCATCTTCCTGTTTTAACAGGGTTTCTCACTGACATGAAACATCAATTAGACTGAAGAACTGGCCAGCGAGTATCAGAGACCCCGCTGTATCCATCTACCCAGTGCCAGGATTATAATCACGGCCACCACACCTGGCATTTGGTACCATTTCTGGCAATCAAGTAAGTCAAACACTTTACATATTTAACTTGCCTTCTAATCCCACCAATATCATTTGAAGTATTGTTCATGAATATTTTTCTATTTCTGGTTTTGAACTTAACCTTTAATGGCTGAGCCATCTCTCTAGCCCATGAATAATTTTTCTAAATTATTAATGCTTAATGATTTAAGTTGTAATATATTTGACTGTAGGCTTATAATTTTCAAAACCTACTTTAATAAGTGTACTTAATTTCTTTAACCTCCCTTCTAGCCCACCACCCTGGAGAGGTAGTGGAGAGGAAAGGTTGATAGATCAAAGGAGGATGTGGATCTCTTCAGGAATAGTGCTTTGGAATGAATCCAATCTGTGTTGTCAGGATATCAGCAGTTTCATTTACACAAATCAGCAGCCATAGCTCAATCCACTGGCAAACTCAATTCATGAATTAGCAAATGCAGTTCGATACAGAAAACCCTGAGAGGCCCTGCCAGTAGGCCCAAGTGCACTGAAGTGGCAGGAAGCCACTGGAATATCCTGAGAAGTCCTTTGGTGCATTTCTTGCTAAGAAGTCACAACAAAAGATGATCAGCAAAGAAGAAAAGGCTAAGCAAAATGTCATCATCAGTGAAGAAGACCAGAGTCAGCAAAGCCCAACAATAACAAGCATAGAATGACAATGAGAACCAATGCCACACAGTATAGTCTAGGGCCTCTTCTGCTACAGTTGTACTCTTTACAAACATCACACGCTCTCTCACGTATCTGCTCTAGCAGAATATCCAATACCCTTTATTCAGGCAGCCTCCAGAAAAACGACATGTGTCTATTCTCAGCAATATATCTTCCCTACATCTGCTTCAGCAAGATCTCCTCTCATAAGACGTTTGATATATATATATACACATATACATATGCATGTATATCAGATATATATGTATATGTAATATATATCAAATATATATGTATATATCAAATATATATACATCACATGATACAACTGAATCTCCGAAGGAAACAGAAATTTCCCCTTCATTTGACTATGATGATTTATACCTTCAAAACAGAATTTAGACTGTATTACTTGGGAATCTGATATATGAGCATACTGTATTTGAATTCTTCCTATCTCTTCCAAGTACTTACATTATCCCTAGAAGCCCATTCTCGAGTTCATGACTTAATCTTCTACATTAATTTTTGTTATAAGCATAGACACATTCACAGACTCACAAATGAAGCCCTACTAAGTCTATATGTGTTGCCCCATTTGCATATCTATAGGGCAGAATGCTCTATGTATCACCTTCAATACTAACTATACTAAAATAATGAAACCATACTAAAGAATGAAACTTGTCTTCTATTCCCTCAGAAGGCATTTACTGCCTCTTATTCTTCATCTGGGAGTTGAGACTTGTAAAATTGTCTTCCAGGTTTGTTGGAGTATGGTCCTTGAAAGCCTACTGCTGTTGTATATTCATGAATATAGTGTCATTTTTCTGCAAAAAAAAATAATCACTCAGAAATTATGCCTGTCATTAAGCTCTTTCAGTCTTTCTCTGTCCTCTTCTAGGATTATCTCTAAGCCTCAAATATAGGTCTTAAGCTTTAGATGTACACTCAGAATGAGAAACCCGGACCCTTACTCTCTGCACTTTGAAGGGCTGTGACCTTCCTTTTCTTATTTCAATAATTTAATAGTATATTTTAGATTTTTTTAAATCTATTGTTTTAAATATAAATGTGTTTCATTACCTATTCATCTGTTGATGGATAATTAGGCTGATTATATCTCCTTCCTATTATGAATACAGCAACAGTAAACATGGATATGCACGTTCTCAGTGTATAGGTTATAGAATCACTTAGATATATGTTCAGGATTTGTATAGCTGGGTCTTATAGTAATTCTGTTTTTAATTTTTTTGAAAATACTTTATCCTGATTTCCATGGTGACAGCTACTGTCATTTGTAGAATGAATTTTCTTTGATGGGAAGTGAGAACTGCAATTAACTCTGGGGTAAGGGTGAATATTTAGAAGGCGACTAGAAACTATGTTAATTTACATTCTCCACTGGGGACTATGTCCTCTTGAATCATGGATTTGGGGCTAGGATTTAAACTCTATTAACATACATCTCTCCTTGGTTATATTAACATGTGCCTTTAATCTCAGAACTCAGGATGCCAAGGCTATGTGTCCAATTCTGGACAATTTCTGGACAGCTGAAACTATATAATGAGGCTCTTTCTCAAAACCAACAAATGAAAAAGAACATATCTCTTCTCTGTTTCCAATATTTTGCCAATCGTAAAATTCTACTAATAGCGAAACATTTCCCAGGCCCTCATTTTCTGAATTAGTATGATTTGGTGTATGAGAACTTTCTGGATGTTCTGTTTTCACTCTCCATAACATCCCCCTTTGTGCTAAGTGTAGATTTTCTTAAAGTCTAGTATTATCAAGTAATGCTTATATTTGTAAGCCTCCAATGACTTGAAACAAGTTTCATATTATTTACCATTTGAATATTACACATATTTGTATAAAGTCTGATCTCATTGTACCTTGTTAGAAGTGTTGACATACTCTGATGTCATAATTCATGCCACTATAGTCTATAGTTTGTCATCTTCCTGAACCAACTCTTAATATTCACTCTCTGTGTTTGATTCTGCTGAAAAGTCAATTGTTCCTTAATGATTAATTTAAGTGTAACACAAAGAAACATACACAGATTGATTCTTACCACACAGTCACATCTAACTCAAATGCTTTCCTTTTCTGACTTAATGTTTATTTGATTTTTACCAACACATTAATTTTACATATCATGGTGACTCACCACAGTCCATCAGGGGAGTCCTGTATTTACATTCTCTTCATTCTCTAAAGATCACTTCCCCAGACACATACAAAAGTCTCTATTCATTATTTTTACATTCTCAATAATTTTATCTATTCCTGACATGGTTACAGATTTCTTTTTCTCTTTTCAAGGGTAGTAAACATTATATCTTAATTTTCACATGCTTGTATTATATTAGATTTGTCATGCTGCACAACTCAAACCTTTCCTCTTGCCTCCAAAGAATTTCAATATAAAATTTAATTTCTATATTAAGTAAAAATACATTTCAAAGTACTGTTACCAGAAATGTAAGTTTAAATAACATTGATGACTTTCATTAAAAGAAGGAACTTTTACATAATTCTTAAACTTTTCTGGTTTGCTTCCCTTGGAGCTACCATAATGTATTTCTTTCTTACTTTACATCTTTCTAGAGATGTGAAAGCAGAAAATTCAATATTTTTCTAATTAAATATTTATCCTGAAATTTATTATTTATGAATTTTACCCTCTTATATGCATTGGTTCAAGTTAAATAAAAGAATTAAAACTTTGAAAATCTCATCTACCCAAAATACATTCAAACTGTATGTTAAATGAAATGACTACATCTATGATTTCAGATGAGAGTTAAGATAGAGATGCAGAGATTTCAAAAGTTACGTCTTAAAGTGTGTCTCTTAAATAAATTACAATTCTCCAAGTAAACAAATGGTTTGCAATCTTAGTAATTGTGTCCATTAATTTTTTATTAGTAACAGTGATTTAACCAGGGTCCATCATAAGAATTTTCTCTTTCACATGTAATTTGCAAAAAATCATATTTGATATAGGCACTATGAGTATTTTACTGAAACAGAAAGTCAGAGAACTTGAAATTATATGTTAGAGGACCGATTAAGATCTTTGGGGTTTCATTATGATAACCCAGATCAAATTTTGACAAGACTTCCATGAAAGTCTTGCTTGCTATGTAATGTATATTTATAATTAGGAACACAACATGTAGAATGTGGGTAAAGCAACAGCAATAGAAAAATTATCACTGATTTATTAAACTTGAGTATATGAATAGGTCTTAATGTTTTGTTTAGAGTTGTATATTTCAATAATAAATCATTTTATGGTCACATATTATTGTAGATATATAACTTAAAAGCTATGTAAATGTTTATGTTTAATGAGTTTTCACCAACAACTGAATTTTCTAAGAAGATTTTTATAATGTGATTTGAACCTTTAGAAGAGAAGACATACATCAATTCAATTGCTGTCCAGATAAATTGTAAAGATAATGCAATGGTTTATTCACTATTTTCCATACACTTTTTGCTTTATCTGTAGCTACTCTTGAATTTCCCACACATTAGAAGTCAAAATGACTAATGCAACCAGATGAAAAAAATGGCAGCTTAACGCACAAGCCTGAGAAATTAGAGATGTAGTGCTAGCCATAATCATTTAGTGTGAGAACTTACTGCAAAAATGAAAAACACTCTCCTTATTACATAGTAAGAGACCACTACATCTATTAACTCATTTATTTTGCTGTGTGCGTTTTGAACCTACATCCTCCGTGTATGACAGGAAGGTACTAAACTAAATGAATTAAACTCGAGCCCCATAGATTAAGTTTTTAACTATATAACTCTTTTTTTCTAAGTACATTTTCAATAGTCAAATAGTAACTATTTTATTATTCCATTTTCTTATGCAAATAATGCATTAAGAATGCTGCTCTTGCAGAGGCCCATGGCTGGGTCCCACCAACAGCATAGTAGTTAACTAACCGTCTGGGACTCCAGAACCAAGCGTTCCAAGTCCTGTATCGGCCTCTATGTGCATGCACAACACTCATTCACATAAAATTAAAAAGTAAGCAAACTACTGAAAAATAGAACTGTATTAAAAATATTGTTTCACAGTCATTTAACTATCTTAATATAGCACATAAACACTCAACTAATTTTTAAAAGTATATTAAAATATAAGATTTTGGCATGTTAATAATTACTAATAAAGTGCATTTCTTTATAGGTAACATATACTAATTTGTATTTACCTTTTCAGGGACATTTTTTTCTCACAGTAGCATTGTGCTATTATTTTTCTAATATTTTTTGAGAAAGCTTTCTTTTTGTTTCGTTTTGTTTTGTTTTTGAGACAGGGTTTTCTTCGGTTCAGGTTATCTCTGGCTCTTATGGAAATTAATATATAAATACTAGCCTAGCTTCAAACTCACAGAAATCTGCCTGCTTCTTTCTCCAGAGCGCTGATATTAAAAGTTTATGTCAATATGCCTGACTGAGAAAGGTTTTCATATTATCGACTTTGTCACTCCAAACTCAAGGAACCTGGAGTTTGTTCTGTCTGGTGACTTCTATTTCAGATTTGACATTATCATTACCTTTCTTATGCCTAGTGATTATCTCCCTGTAGTGCATATTGTTTTAACATTATTGCTATGCTCTATTTTTTCCTTGACATATAGTATAGCTTGAAGTTATGTTGGAGCATGCTTTTTGAAATGTGGTAATACTTTTTTTCCCCCTTTTTTATACTGGATATTTTTTTCTTTGTTTACATCTCAAATGTTTTCCTCTTTCCTGCGCCCTCCCCCGAATCTTCCTATCCCATGCGCCCTCCCCCTACTTCTGTGAATCGATTGTGCTCATGGATCACCATTGGATCCATAGGGAATCAATTACAATGCCTAAAAAAATCGGCATTTTAGGAGGAACTTCAAATCCATCCCACCTGTGAAACCCCATGCCTGACTAATCAGTGTGCAGGTACAATCAGTGTGCAGGTACAATCAGTGTGCAGGTACAATCAGTGTGCAGGTACCTTGCCTAGGATATTCTGTTTTTATTTAGAGGGAAAAATTATCTTTCTAAAGCCATCAACCAGTTACTAAAGTACTCTACTGTGTGAGTCATATGGATATAGACCCAAGTAGACACTCTACTTGTCCCTGGTAGACTTCACCTCTCTCACTCTGAGAATTTTCAGCCTAGAAGAACAGTAAGGATGTTCATAACCTGAGGAACCACAGAAAGTTCTAACATCTTATCTGTGATACTCAATGCACATTTTTCAAGCCTTAGAATCATTTTCCTATCCCAAATCTCAACTTCTTTCACTTCAAATTACTTCTCTAATACTGGGTGTGTATTGATTCAGATTTCTACTCCAATCTGAAATATTATTTTTCTAAAAGTATTGAGGCAAATTCACCTTTATAAGTAAAGTCAATATGTAAAGCATACAAGTCTATGTTTAAATGCTGCAAAAAGAAGCTATAACTTATATTGAAAATGTAACTTGTGAATTCAAGTCACACATGATCTCAATCTCTAGAAAATGCTGGAAAAAAATGGGAGATCACTTCAAATCTGCACCAAAAGTGAACTTCAATATTACTGGGAATCTTTGAGGAAGATTCTCCTTAAGAACTGTATACATTATCTATTAATGCTATTTTGATCTTACAACTTACAATATAACAAGTTAAAGCAACTTTGTACAAATCATTAAAAAGAACCACATTGCTTAGATAAGGCTACTCAAAAGCATAGTCTATAAACTATTTCATATGCCAGCAAGATTTTGCTGAAAGGACCCTCATCTAACTATCTCAAGTGAGGCTATGCCAGTGTCACAGAAGGGGATACCCCTAGTCATCTATAGGATGGAACACAGGGCCCCCAATGGAGGAGCTAGAGAAATTACTCAAGGAGCTGAAGGGGTCTACAACCCTTTAGGCGGAACAACAATATGAACTAACCAGTACCTCCAGAGCTCATGTCTCTAGATGCATATGTAGCAGAAGATGGCCTAGTCGGCCATTATTGGGAAGAGAGGCCCCTTGGTCTTACAAACTTTATATGCCCCAGTACAGGGGAATCCCAGGGCCAAGAAGTGGGAGTGAGCGGGTAGGGGAGCAGGGCAGGGAAGGGTAATAGGGAACTTTCAGGGTAGCATTTGAAATGTAAATAAAGAAAATATCTAATTTTTAAAAAAGAAAATGTATATAGATTCTTTACTTTTTAAAAATTGTATGCTATTTTTAATTTATTTTTTACACTCCGTGTTCCATTCACCCCATGCCCACTCCCATTCAGTCTTTACCTGCTCCACACATCCTCTCAACCCGACCTGACCACTAAACTCCCTGGGGCCTCCTGTCTCTTGAGGGTTAGGTGCATCATCTCTGAATGAACACAGACCTAGCAGTCCTCTACTGTATGTGTGTTGACAGCCTCGTATCAGCTGGCATATGTGCTGTTTGGTGGTCCAGTGTTTGAGAGATCTCGGGAGTCCAGATTAATTGAGACTGTTGGTCCTCCTGCATGATCACCTTTCTTCTCAGCTTCTTTCAGCCTTCTCTAATTCAACAACTGGGGTCAGCTGCTTCTGTTCATTGGTTGGTGCAAATATCTGCAGCTGACTCTTTTAGCTGCTTGTTGGGTCTTTTGGAGGTCAGTCATGATAGGTCCTTTTCTGTGAGTGCTCTATAGCCTCAGTGGTAGTGTCATGTCTTGGGAGCTCTCCTTGAGCTGGATCCCACTATGGGCCTGTCGCTGGACCTTCTTTTCCTCAGGCTCCTGTCCATTTCCATCTCTGTAGTTATTTCAGACAGGAACAATTATGGGTCAGAGATGTGACTGTGGGATGGCAACCCCATCCCTCACTTGATGTCCAGTCTCGCTGCTGGAGGTGGGTTCTATAAGTTCCCTCTCCCTACTGTGAGGCCTTTCATATAAGGTCCCTCCCTCCCTTTGAGTCCTGGGAGTCTCTCACCTCCCATGTATCTGGTGTATTTTGGGGGGTGGGTCCCCAAAACTTCCTCTATCCTGAGGTTGCCTCTTTACATTCTTCTGCTGACCCACAGGACTTCAGTCCTTTTCCCTCATCCAATATCAGATCTAGTTTCCCTCTTCCCCCCACTCTCCTGCTACCCTGTCCAATTTCCTTCCCAGGTCCTTCCCTCGCTCTTCACTTGTGATTGCTTTGTTCTCTCTCCCAAATTATATAAAATAAAATAAAATAAAATAAAATAAAATAAAATAAAATGGAGGTAGAAGCAGGTTGATTTAGAGTTGGAGGCCAGCCTGGTCTACAGAGTGAGTTCCAGGACAGAGAAACCCTGTCTTGAAAAATAAAAAAGAAATTATATGTATGAAAATTATGTATATAGTTTCTAAGTATGCAACTTTTATGGCTTTATAAAGTAATCACATGATTATAATCATACTAGCAATGAATTAAGATTATCTTAAAGTTCACTTATAGTTTGAAAACCACTTCTCTCTTAATTTACCTGCAAAGAAAATACATTCAAGAGCAATTGAGAGTTTACTAAAGCCAGGCATGGTGATGCACGCCTTTAATCCCAGCACTTGGGAGGCAGAAGCAGGCGGATTTCTCAGTTCGAGGCCAGCCTTGTCTACAAAGTGAGTTCCAGGACAGCCAGGCCTATGCAGAGAAACCCTGTCTCGAAAAACAAAAACAAAAACAAAACAAAAACAAAAACAAAAACAAAAACAAAAACAAAAAAAGAGAGTTTACTAAAAATGAATATTACATAGATTTCATGAAGACTTAGACAAAGTAAATGACTATAATGTGATTGCCATTTTTACATGAAATAAATAACATTAATTTTATTATTTAAGATAGCAAAATGCATTTATATCATGCATATGTGATTACAATTTAATAATACTACTTAATATTTTTGATTAAGTATTGTTTGATAGCCCACATTTATTCTTCCTTTCTGAAAAGATGCATGATTATCTACCTACTTAACAAATACCTCCTGTTAGCTTCTTTTATTTGTTTCTTTTTAATTTTCAAGTCATGATAATTTGAATCTTTACAGCATCTAGGGATTCCATTTAGAAAAGGATATAATTTCTAATTACCTGAGCTAATTTAATGGCAAGAAGAACAGGTGAGGGAGGTATTTGGTTCCTGATGGGACCAAGAGGATTCAGACTTAAGCAATGCCTGTGTGTGGCTGTGGATTGGAAGTGACATACCAGCTTCACTTCTTGACCAGGATGACCTCTGAACACAAGAAATAAAAGACTATCCACAGGGCTTGTCAGCAGAATGCATTTAGGTGAAGCAGAGCCAAAGATGAGAGCCCACTATTGTTTTTCTCTGCAAGTACAACCACTGTGGATAATTCTCTCCATCATCAGACTTTACCATATCATAATAACTCCCTCTTCCACGGAAGGGGATCATTATTAAATCAGCATTTCTGCAGGTTCTACTTATGCTGAAATATATGTTATTTCAAGTTTATGTTGTTTACAGGTGAGAAGGGGAAAGCTCCAGGTGTCAGTGTTATGCTCCCAGTGACAGCAAGGAATTTCTTCACTGTAGCTCAGCAGGGATTTAGAGTCCTGGCAGCACAGGTTAAAGAATACTAAGTTAATGAACCAGAGCTGTGGAATTTCTTTTGCTTGCCATATATATTCATTGACAAGTTAAGTTAATGGGAAATAAAACAAATCAAATTAGGGGCAAAATTCAAAGTAGGTATAATCATGAATTCACACAGTTTTTAAAAAAAGAAAATAGCAAAAGAAAACATTAGATTACACTCTAAGAATGTCTACTTATATTTAAATAAATAAGATTTTTCCATTTACTACGTTTGTGCTTGTCTTGGTCTTTCATATCGCTATGCTGAAAAGCATGTGTATTTATGTAGATAATTTGATATTAAATATTCAACTCTTGAAAAATACCATCCCTTTTTAGCACTAAATGTGTGTGTATTTTGTATATAATGGTGGTGGTATTGAAATATTTTCTTCAGCCCAGTTTTTAGTTTGTGTTTCTGATTGCTTCCTACATAAAATTCTGAATCTTAGAAATGACTTTGACTTCCTTACCATTTAATAAGAAATTTGATTTTTAATAGCACTATACAATTATTTAACACAATATATCTGAAAGAGTTACACCTTGACTGAAGCAATTGTCTGACTAGAACAAGTTCCCAGGAAGCCTCTGAATCTTTTGGTCATTTGAGCTTACACCTAGCAACTGAGGCATGCTTACAACAAACACACAGATAGGACCTGTGTGGACCTCAGTAACTGGAACTATCATCTTTACTCTTTTTCCATACACATTCATTCTCTAGATACTGTGAATAGCATCCTCTGAGAAGGGTGATATTCCTTTTTGACTTTGTCCTTCATATGTTCTACATTTCCCTCCTTTCCATAGCAGCTGAAGAGTTCTAGGGTAACTGTCATTGAGAGGACTTAGACACACAACAGTGACTCTTTCTCTAGTATGACAACTTTCAAATCTTATTGGCACAGTTCTTACATCTCTGCGAACCTATTTTTAACAATTTATCTTATTTTTATAAATGGGTATCTCTATGAGTATAGGTTGAGTGTGTGGAGGTCCTGCGGTAACAAAAGAAAACGTCAGGTTCTCTAGAGATGGAGTCAAATGTTGTGACATGATTTCAGGGAATGCCACTCATTTATCAAACCCCTAAACTTGGATTTTATATAAAAATCCACTTTTTTTGGCACGTACAGTCGATAGTTGGCCATCTACATGCATACCGAAATATCTACACATGTGACCCGGAACAAAATTATAAACTATTTCAAATATTGAGAGTACAGCACCATCCTGTACATAATGAGCTTCAGCCTAGCTAGAGGTGTACAGTGAGAACCTGCTTTAGAAATACTATGAGATTGTTTTGATGTTCTTTTGGTAACTAGGTTATACAGTTTCTGAAAATGGATTTTTAAGATGATGATGCCCTGTCACAAGTCAGAAGATTATTCTCACATGCCTGCAAATCCAAATAATTCTTTGTACTGATATTGTGCAGTAACTTCCCAGGCCTTCTGTGATGTGAGAGTCATCACATCATGATATAGTGGTGACACCATTTCTTACATGAAGACCTGAAGGAGACTGATGTGTGCATTTCTTAATTGTTAGCACATAAGTTTAAAAGACTTCCAGTCAAAGAAATCAACTCTGTGAAGTAGAAGAAGTAGACAGTATCCCTGCAGGTCTTGACCATGTGAAAGACAAGGAGCCACCAGAAGGACGGTGGATGTCAATCCCACCTCACCAATTTCTGTGTTTGTGCGCATGACTTAAGGGCAGCTAAGATTCAGGGACTAGTGGGACTTAGCTTTAGCCTCTCCCTCAGAGATGACCCAATTGATATTAAGGAAAAACCCATTCCTTTGAAAGCGCACATCAAATAGACATTGTCCTCTTCTACTCCCTGAAGCTGCAAAATAAGTGTGTCAGCTTTTCGACTTTCTGACTGGTTCATCATGATACCCTCTGTGGCAATTAATTTCAATTTTAAAACGCCATTTTTATATGTAAATGAAATGTTAGTTCCTTATCAAAAATATAAGTTGAATTTTTTTTTTAAGATTTATCTATTTTATTTGTGAGTATACTGTCATTGTCTTCAGACACACCAGAAGGAGGCATTGGATTCCATTACAGATGGTTGTGAGCCACCATGTCATTTCTGGAAAATGAATTCAGGACCCATAGAAAATCAGTCAGTGCTCTTAACTGCTATACCATCTCCCAGCCCATACATTGACTCTTAATGTTCTGCAAAATTTAATTATTTTTCCATATCTTATTAAACTATAACAATGATTAACCATAACTATTGATTTGGTCTTTATTCCTTAATTCAATTTTATTTTTCTTTGAATGATTATAAACATTATTTTCAGTGCAAATTCCATCTGTATTTTAAATTTTGTTCACATACACACACACATAGACACTCACTGGGGACTCTTTATAATATGGTTCTATCATAAATATGAACGGAGGAACTGAAGCTTCATGCTAATTGGACAAGAAGCTACAATTTTAGTAGTGTGAATATAGGTCTTCTATTTGGGTAAATCAATGGCAGTGCTTTATGGACCCATGAGCAAAGAAAACAGAAGAGAGCAGAGGCAAAACTACAGACTCCAAAGTTAAATCTCAGTCATGCAAGAAATAAATAAATAAACTCCCAAAATAGAAGCTCTGTCCTCAATCTTGCCAGCAGCTGAATCTTCTGAAATTGCTACTAGGTTTTTTTGCAAACAAAAACACCACACACACACACATACACACACAGGAGAGAGAGAGAGAGAGAGAGAGAGAGAGAGAGAGAGAGAGAGAGAGAGAGAGAGAGAGANAAAAAAAAAAAAAAAGTAGAAACAGCAGGGCAGTGGTGGCCTATGCCTTTAATCCCAGCACTTGGGAGGCAGAAGGCAGGCAGATTTCTGAGTTCTAGGCAAGCCTAGTCTATAGAGTTCCAGGACAGCCAGGGCTATGCAGAGACTCCTGTCTCGAAAAACCAAAACCAAAATCAAAACAAACAAACAAATAAACAACAACAACATAAAGCTAAAACAAAAGAACAGGTTACCTGATCCTTGGGCAAGCTACAAAATATTTTAAAATTGTATTTATGCTATTGCACACCTCCACTGTAATAAAGACTACGACCCTGGAAAACCAACAACAACAATAACAACAACAGCAAAAGATTCTGTTTCTCTTCCTGCTGCCTGACTTCCTCCAGCTGCTCCAGTCTCCTGGCTCCATTTTCGCCAGTTTCTTCTCCAGCTCTGGCCCCACGCTCCTTGGCTCTCTTCTCAGTGGCCAGCTGTAAAGGTTCCTGAACAGCAGTTGATTTTTTTTTTTGCATCATCAGTCCATAGTTTTTGAAGCACTTCTTGTAATGAACTGTGGCAGAAACTGGAGGTAACACTACCCAGTTGCCTACTGCAGAGGACTGCTTTTGTAGAGCAGAAGTGCCTGTTATCCTCAGGAGTTGAAGCTATCCCAAAAGTTCTGCCTGTACTGGCTGGGCTGCCTTGTTCTTGGGAACAAAGGGCTCTTGGAAGATGGTGATGTTTGGACGAGCCTGGAAGCAAGCTGCTTTCTTCCTAGGCTCTGTTCCTCCTGGTACTTCCATATCTCAGCCTTGTGAGTGCCGCCTCTCTTGTCTGTCTCCAGGACTCAGCTGGAGTCACATTCTTTACCTTTTCCTCTGGCAGGTTAATGGTGTCAAAATGGAGCACAGGAAGTGCCTTGAACTTGGGCACCTCCCCTTTCTGCATTTATTTATTTATTTATTTATTTATTTATTTATTTATCTATTTATCTCCTTCGGCAAATAGCTTTCTTTGTCCCGGGTATCCCAGGAGGAAGGAACAGCATAAGGCAAATCCAATCAGCAAGTCCTCCACAGTAGAGGTGAAAGCCAGCCGATCTGCCTGACTGTGCCAGTGTCTCCTAAGTTCTCCACTTGGTTCCAGTAGAAGCTGCATCTACATGACAGGCATGGAGAACACGTCTTCAGACTCACCCAGTGCGTGTGGAAACACCAGATAACTGTGGATGCCAGGTGTTTTGAAGATCAGTCTACACAGAAACTTTGGAGCTAATGAGACGTTAGACTTTAATCAGACTTCTTGCAGTTATTCAGTCATTTCCTTCAGACATTAGTCGACCCTTTCCTGTTGCACTTCCGTCTGGCTAGAATTTCAAGTATTCTGTTTTAGCATAGTCTACTAGTCACCTGCTCCCCCCTACTTCCCTTTATATATGTTTTTTTTATTTTCTTTTTGTATTTTTTTTAATTGGATTATTTACATTTCAAATGTTATCCCCTTTCCCGGGTTCCCTCCTGCTTCTATGAGTGTGTTCCTCCACCCACCCACCCACGCACCCACGCACTCCCACCTCCCAGCTCTTGGTGCATCTATAGAGCCTTCATAAGACCGAGAACCTCTCCTCCATTGATGCCTGACAAGGTCATCATCTGCTACATATTCAGCTGGAGCCATTGTATTCCTTTGTTGATGGCTTAGTCCCTGGGAGCACTGGGGGATCTGGTTGGTTGATATTGTTGTTCTTCCTATGGGGTTGCAAACCCCTTCAACTCCTTTAGTTCTTTCTCTAACTCCTCTATTAGGAACCCTGAGCTCAGTCCAATGGTTGGCTGCTAATGTCCGCTTCTGTATTTGTAAGGCTCAGTCAAGTCTTTGGGGGTGGGAGGGAGATTCTCTGTAAAATGCATATTACATGGTTCCTTATTGGCAGCATGACAGTGACTGGGAACATTGTGCATTCTAGAGCAGACTGGTTCTCTAGACTCTGCTATTGGATGATATACATTTTGGATTTCCTCATAGGGTTGGCCAAGTATCTTCAGCAATATGAGGATTCCATCTCTTTTCTTAGAGTACCAACCTGAATCTGGTGCACAAGCTCTCCCTGTTTTGACTTTTACTCATTTGATGATTAAACAGAATCCCTAATAAGCCTCTGATTCACTCTAGGTACCACTTTCTAGGAGAATACAAAATGATATAATTAAATTTATATGTTAAGATAAAATGAGACAGAATATCATTTTTTAATTTATTTGATCACATATTAATTAATGAATTGGGCATCATACCAAGTGTAGGAGCTCAGGCTGAAGAACTAATGAAAGCTGATGTAAGGCACAGTCAGTAACAAATAATTTAATCATTTACAGGAAGAACGTAGCTTTGTTATGGCTTGTTGGAATTTTTTTCCTTAAACTGGAGGAAAAATATAATATTCAGATTAATTAGACTGTAATTTATTTTTTCTTTATTAGTGGGCTTTAAAAATATAAATCAAGCTTAATTTTGCATTTTTTCCCTCAAATCATGCATAGCTACTCTGCCCAGGGAGATCTAAATATACATTCTACATATGTAGTCTTTATTCTTGGACCTTTTAAAATTATATTTTTATTATTTTATTTCATGTACGTGGAGAATATATACATAGTTACCAGTTCCAATGGAGGCTCATGATGGGCTGAGTTTTAAAATCTCAAAACCTAGAAATGTCTATAGTGGTTGATTTGTAGCCAGTCCATTCTTGGGTTTAGATCACCAGATAACATCTATACAGGGCTTCATAGGAAGATGAAGATACACTAGAAGAAACAATCACACTATCACTAAGTAGCCAAATGTGTTCATGGTTTGTAATTAGATGATATACTACTCAATTCCCAACCTAAGGCACATGGAATAATAATACAAAAGACTTCAAGGGATCTAAGAGGAGACTCAATATATTGTGAATGGAGTAAAAAAATGAAGTTCATATTAAAGTATAATCAGTCAATTCATTGACAATTTGCCCAAGTACACAGCCTACTGTGCCCGTCCTGGATGTGAGCTGGCTGCAACTGTTATGAAGTTGGACATAGTCAAGGCTTTGTCAGAACAGGTGAAAAAGCAGCTTGTTTGCTGCTATAATGGGGTGCCTTGTTGCTGCTTCTGTGACCTGTCTGTGAGTTCTCCTTGTTTTTCCTAAGATTAAAAAAATCCAATAAATTGCAAGCTTCAAAACAGCATATATTGTATTACATGTGGTTTAAATGACATGAAATAGTGCATATTTTAAATATATTAAATATTAAATTACTGATAATTAGTTGTAAAATAAGCATGAGGTTAAGCTGATATTAGACATGATTCATAAGCCACTAATAGAAAGGAAAGTTCCTAAAGACATGGAGACAAGTAGTCAATGAATACACACACACACACACACACACACACACACACGTGTGTATTTCAGAAGCATGGGGGCATCTGTGGTGTGGCGAGACTAAGCTCTAAGTTTATCTATCTAAGAAACTAAGTGGCAGTACATCTCCCACACAGGAGAAGGCAGTGCTCACAAAGTTTTAAAGAGCAGACACCTTGTTTTGAAACTGGCCCATCAAATTAATGTCTAGGAATATGATCAGAAAATACAGCAAGACAGTTGTCAGATTCATTTGATTAGCCCTGTCCCAGTTAAATGAATGGATACAATTTAAAGTGGTATGCACAATTTGTGTCTATTAAATCAAAGTATAAACAAATAAGTTAACTAGACAAAAGAAACCCCCTCCAGCAAGAGCAGCATGGCAGGATTCCTTTTATGTAGACTGGTTTCTCACAAAAGAGTGGTATGTCATAATTCAAAGGAATCAGAAAATAAACATCTTTGTCCAATTATCTAACATAAGCTTTCGTACTTTATAACACTACAAAAGATTGAGCATTTTGCCATACCTTTATAGGATAAGAAAATAGCAAACAATTATTTACCTATAATGCTTTACATTACAACAAAGATTCTATGTAAGCCATCTTTTGAGTTATATAAAAATGAGCAAAACTGTCTAAGTGTCCATTTATGCGTTAATGTTCTCAAGTGGGAACTGATTTCTTCAGTTTTGATTGTTTCCCTTCATGTGGAGAGAGAATACTCCGGAGAAATGAAAAGACTTCGAGCACAAAGTAAGCAGCGTGAGCGCATTCAGCTGACCGCAGGATGCTGCCTTGTCTCTGCTGGACTAAAACTTCAAACCCATTAAACAGGGCGGAGGCATTCCAGCTTCCAGAGTCAAAAGTTCAGCAGTGCGTGTTACAGGATGCGCCCCACCTCTAATGCTCTCTAATACCCAGAAGTCATTTCCATTCTCAGGGCACAGTGGTCAATAACTGCCTTGATTTTGAGCACGTGCACTGTCGCATAAGAGCCTATTTGCCCAATTAATTGGCAAAGCAGCAGTGATTCTTAGGGAAAAATAAATAAATAAATACTGTTTTGAAATCTGAAAGAGATGCGTTTTCTATTTGAAGTTGAGAATGACTGTGGTGAGGAATTGGTATTGCCTGTTAGTGTGGCCTTTAATCCTTCTGTTTCCCACTTCATTATGAATAGCTCTGAAACAGGCCAAATTAGTTACATCAAAGTAAGAGATGGCTACTCTTTTGTTACATTGTAGCAACTGGAGGAGGAACTTGAGAACAGGTTCTGATTTGTCTGACTGTACTTAACCAGCAATTTTTCCAAATGTAACTCTCCTTAACAAAATGACCACATGTTCTGAATAATCGTTACAGACAAATGTCTAGAGAAATAGCTTTTAGTCTTTGGTCATCTGTCTAAATTATCATTTTAGCACCTGTATATTCCAACTCATGCTCATAAGTACATATATTTTCATGTTTTAAGCCTGTGCTACTAAGCAATTCAATTTAACCACTGCTCACAACCTCTGGATTTCTGATGGTTAAATTATTAGAGTAGGTCAACATTGCCAATATTTTTCAGGTATACTTCTATAGAAAGGCTATGCAAATATATACTTTAAGTATGTAAATATGTATATATAATATACTTCACAAAATTTGAAAATGATTGCTTGTTCTGATTTGTGTAGTACAAATATACTTGTTATATAAGTATATAAAATTAATATATAAGTAAGCTATACTTATTCTTAAAAAAGTAACTTCAGAAGTGATATCTGATTGCATCTATATTTTTCTAATAATATTAAGTCTCAACTTTTGTGAAAAAAAGGAATATCAGATTATGTACAAGTGAGGTAGCTGACAATAGAGCTCATATTATCCTTATACCAATTTATTATATGTTCATAAGTCTTTCAATGATGAAAGAAAGGTAGCTATGACTCAGAAAAGGTAGCTATGTCATTTTGGACAACCATCTTATGTTGCTTAATTGGTTATTGAATAGTATGTACTAACAAGATATTTTAAAACAAAATACATACTAGTAAAATATGTTTATCTCACTGAATTTACTTATTACAATTTGGAAATAAAATGTTATACTATATAACTATATACCTTGAGTTTTATACATAAGTAAAAATAAAGGCTTAGTGTTGGTACAGAATGACTAATATCACCACAAATAAGATAGAATCAGCGGTATCTCTGTTATTCATATCTAGCTGGGGGTCTATAGAGAATTTCTCATAGGCAAGGGCTACATAATTAGGCCCTGTCTCAAAAAAGAAAATTCAAAAACAGTCCAAGAAACACAGAAAGATACCAAATAAAATTCAAATTTAGTAATAAAAGTGATTGATTTCATTGGCATTATCACTAAAATATTTTCCACATTAAAGTAATACAAGTTTCCTCTTTGTTACTCCTAAATGTGCATACAAGAACATTAGAAATGTTTATTGATTCATCACTTTTATAATTTTGTTGTTAATAATATCTGAAATTGAAATATTGCCTCTGATACTTGCAATGCCCATTTTCAAGAGAAAGAATGAATATTAGGCATCAATTTAATTCAGAGTACTGAATGAAGACATATGGCTTAATATTTAACGTTCAATAGTTCCCAATATTGAATGTTATGTTAAAGATTTTTAGAATCAGTATATGCAATTATTACAAAAAACCTAATATTTCAGTACATGGGGACAAATTTATTTTATAATACACACATCTATTATATAGTTTTCCAATAAAGGCATATTCTAGATTTTTCTGATTGTTCTGCCCTAAAGCTTGTTTGCCTTGACTTTTTATCAAATAATTGTTCTGGTATTTCATTTTACCAAACAACAATGATGTTTTTTAATTTGTTTCTTGTATTTCACCTCCTTAGATATAATACTTATAAGTACAGAGTGCTGGCAGGCTGTATAGACATGACTTAATTATACTTTGGTGAAAAATGCAGTGTACTGATGTGCTGCACTTAGCATTTGGCTCCAAGGACATTAGGACTGAGATGTCATCACCAGTTCTCCATCTTCAGGCCACACTTCTTCATGTCCACTTGATACTCAACAGAATCCGTTCTCTAATGTGGTCCTGGATCCTTACTGGCTTATTTCTTCTGACAATGCAGTTGAATGCTTTTCTCAAACCAGGAAACAAAGTCGGGAGGGAAACACCCATTTACAAGTGCTATAGCTCATTTCTTTGTGGGATCTTAGCTGTTAATATCCTCAATGCTAGAAATGATTTTCAAACTACACACACACACACACACACACACACACACACACACACACACACACACGTATATGTGACCCCAATACACTTCACAACAGTGAGCTTCTTTTAGAGTGGGCTATACAATGAAATATGATCTTTTTGGTGGCTCAAGGCCCCTTGGTCATACAAACTTTATATGCCCCAGTAAAGGGGAACACCAAGGCCAAGAAGTGGGAGTGGATGGGTAGAGGAGCAGGGCAGGGGGAGGGTACATGGAACTTTCAGGATAGTATTTGAAATGTAAATAAAGAAAATATCTAATAAAAATGAATAAAAATAATTAAAAATAAATCTTTAAAAACATCAAAATTAAAAATAATGTACTTTTTAGATTCAACTAACTATAGTTCAAAAATACAAGAAAACTCTGTATGTAGTAAACACAGTCAGAATTTGTCATTATGCTCTAAACAGCCTTGTCCAACATCTATTTTAAGGAATTGTCATGACACGAAGCATTATAAATTACATAACAATGATTTGACATATTCAGAAGGATCTGTACAGGTTATGAACACCTTCCTGTTTTACAAAAGGGACTTAAACATCTAAGTATTTTCCTATTTTCAGAACTTCTTGGAACCTTTCCCCAGAATATGTGAAGGACAAGTGTATATAGTCAGATGGTCTTGATTCAAATGTGAGGTTAAGTATGAAGTTGTATTTAGTTGTGTTTAATATACCTACACTTTTAAACATTGCGGCTTAGCAACAAAATACAGATCAATCCAGATTTAAAATATTTAACTTAGTGTTATCAAATTTTCTAAACTGTGAAAGTTATATTAAATAGAAATAGCTTTTGAAGGGCTGATCTCTGACCTTTGATATACAGTGTGAGGCTATGTAGTGATCGCAGTGTAACAAGAGACTCCCTGAGTCTAGCAACATCTGTACATTGCAGAGAAGACACTATTCTCGACTGAAGTTGCTGTTTGTAGCTGGAACCCAATTTCAGAGTGAGCATCTCTAGTCCTGGAAAAGAAAATAATTAAAAAACTTAAAGTATAATTTTTATCGGTGTTTGTGTATATTACCTATGTGTGTGGTATGAATGTGTATTATTGTTCTCGTGTGTGTGCACAAATTGCAGAAGCATGAGCCTGTGTGTAGGTCCCAGGTCATTGGAAGGCGATGCCCTGCTTAGGTAGATGCTTTTACTTTATCTTCAGAGACATGGTTCACTGAGCCTGTAGACTGTACTTCATGTTAAGCTTATGCCTAGTGACTTCCTGGCATCTGTGTCTCTGCTTTTGTGTAGCAAGGGTATAGCTGCCTGTGGCTGTAAGAAAACAGCCCACTGTCAATAGGAGATGCTCTTAGAGTATATAGTAGTTACAAACAAGTGATAGGCACTAGGCCCTCCCTCTCCTGGATGGAAATAAGAGCCAACTGTTCAGGACTCTGAAAGGGAGGGCCTTACAGCTAGCATCCTCACCAAGGGATCAGGAAAGGAGGGACAGTCTCCAAACTGTTCCCTGGATGAACCGCGTGTCCTAGGAACCCAAGCCTGGGAGGCAGTCCTGATCTACAGGCAAAAAGGACAGAGATATCTTCAAATTAAAGGTCAAATCAGCACAAAGTCCATTTTTGCTTTTTCCCTATGCTAAGTCCCTTTCTGCATAATTGTGCTTTGCTTTAAATAATATTAATTGTTTAATTTCCAATACAACTATAATCAGCTTTGCAACTCAGGTTACCTTCTTTCTGTGGCAAACAAATTATTTGCTGATCTGTCTCTCTCATTTGTGGCTCAATATTTGAAACATTATTTAATAGTGTCTGTCAGTTTTATATTGTCCATAAGCCTAGCAATCATGAGTTGGCGCATCCTAATTCTGGGAATTTCTGTATTTAATTTCAAGTGTTTTATATGTGATTGGGGAAAGAGTTTCTGTCTAAGAAAGATAGAGAGGGAAAAAAGTGATCAGTATATTGTAAACATTTTTAAAAGAAAGAAAATATGCAAACATGGTTTTAGGAAAGTAATTATGTACATAGATAATGTTTTTCTCTTCCTGAATAAAGATAAAATATTGACAAAGGCTGCATCATCCAGTTACAATAAATTGTCGATGTGATAACTGCTTAGTCAGGCTAATAACTAGCATATCCATTTTGAAATGTAATTATTCTGTTAGTCTTCCATTGGCATAATATATTTCTGAATCCTTTCAGTGAAGACATATACAGAATGAAATCATAGTTAATTAAAACTATGTTATATTTTATGATATAATAAACATTTATAGGGAAATCAAATCAATGATTATGACTATTGTTTTGAATGAATCCCTCTTTCATAGAAGTCCATTTTATAATCTTTTCATTTGTTATTGCTTTGTCCTGTTCTGTTTGGTCTAGTGAAAAACAGTCTCACTAACAAGCTGTATCTCACAAGAAGTTAGCACTGTAGTCTGGGCTAACCTTGGAACTTGCACTTATTCCTAGCCTTTGCCTCCCAATGCTGTGAGGCGCCATAACCTTCATACTTCATATGGTCATTTTTTAGCTTTTATTCTTCTCTCATCCATAACATTCTAATTGCAATTTTCTCTCCTTCCAGTCCACCAAGTTCCCCAGCCCCTTTCCCATATCCTGTCACCCCTAGACTCATTCCTCCAGTTTCCTTTTGAAAAGGAAAAGGCAAAAAAAGAAAGAAAGAAAGAAAGAAAGAAAGAAAGAAAAGAAAAGAAAAGAAAAGAAAAGAAAAGAAAAGAAAAGAAAAGAAAAGAAAAGAAAAGGGGGGAAAGAAAAGTAGAGAACAAGAAAGAAAAAAAGAAAAAAAGAAAGCAAAGAGAAGAGAAAAAAATGAGACCTTCCAATGATCTTCAGGGAACACTGCCTAAACTTGTACATTAATAATGAAACTCTTTCATGATGGCTTCATGTGGCAGCTCAGTAAAAGGAAGAGTTCCAAGCTGAGGTTAGAGAGTCAGAGACACCTCCTACTCCCACTGTTGGCAGTCCCACAAGAACAGCAAGCTAAAACCCATACATACGGTCCCTGCCAAGGACATAGCTCAGACCCTCACAGTATTGTGTTTGTCCCTCAGTTTCTGTGAGCCCCTTTGAGCCATGCATAGACTGTTCTGTGTGCCATATTCTTGATCCCTCTGGCTCCTCCAGACCTCCCTCTCTCTTGTATGGCCATCTCCTGGCTCTCTCTAGGGTTTGGCTTTTTGTCTCTGCACCTGATTCCTAATAACAGATTTTTAAATTTGTCAAGTTTGTATTTTAAGAGAAATGATATGAAACATACCATCTAAACCAGGGAAAAACTCCGGCTATTTTTGTTGATTTTCATTGGCACAAGGACTAAAGACACATATTATATAGATTGTTCATCCAGGTGTATGATATTTGAGGACTATATTCATATTTAATATATATAATTGGATTCAAACTAATGAATTGTATCAAGACAGAATATTTTTAATGAGGTTCAAAATTTGGACTGAGAGACTTTCATAATATACAGAAGTCAGTGACAGTGAGATTCAATTTGTTTCTCTATTTTTTTGTTTTGTTTTGTTTTGTTTTCAAGACAGGGTTTCTCTGTATTGCCCTTAAGAATGAGGTTTCCATTGGTTGTAGGAAATCAGGTCTGTAGCCTCGAAAAACTAGTGTACATATATAAATAAACACACACACACAGATACACACACAGACACACACACACAGACACATATATATTATATGTATCCAAGTATAATATTTTTCTATACAGAAATAAACATCCT
Source organism: Mus minutoides (assembly GCA_902729485.2). Classification (NCBI taxonomy): domain Eukaryota; kingdom Metazoa; phylum Chordata; class Mammalia; order Rodentia; family Muridae; genus Mus; species Mus minutoides. The sequence goes on from LR749767.1 coordinate 96,679, forward strand.
TTCGGGGGATACACAACAGGCTATTTTAGCATTGGCTCTGTTTCCTCAGCCCTTGCTGGTCAGTAAGTGGAACAAGCTGTTTGCGTGGTCTATTCATGCACAGGGAGGGGCGGCTTCCAGTTGATACCTTTGATTGCTTTGCTGTGTACAATTTCAACCCTGGAATTGTGTAGCTTTTAGAGGACAACCTACGGTAGATTATGTCTTCCTCAGTAAGCCTGCCAATTTCAGTCTTTTTGAGAGGATAAGAGATAAGACCAGGGTGTGAACCAAGGGGAAATCATCAAAGTGGTTTGAAGAGAGCCAGGGCAGAGGCAGAGGAGTGGCAGTAGAGACCACAGCAAAGTACACTTGTTATGCATCAGCGGATTCTTGAGTGGGTAAGTGTGTTTTCAACCTCAAATCCTGAGTTGAATCAAACACTCCTCCCAGCACTCCCTTTCCTGCTGATGACACTCCTGTGCCAGGGTCTGCTCCTGCAGACTGAGTTTTGCATTTTTATAAGGTCTGATTATAAAATGAATGACCCTAAAACCAGCACAACAGGGGATTACTGGTAATGGCTTTAGTCTGAATTATAGTAGTAGTAAGACAAATAGATCCACCCAACCATGTCTTTATACCCTACTGCATTTCATTTTATATCTTATCAGCAAAATTGATTTAAATGGTCAGAATTCACCGCAAGTCTTCTGGCATGCTTTGCTCATAGTTGTTTAAGGATTTTTTTTTTTTTTTTTTTACTTCAATGTTAAAATTCTTTATGTCTCTGAAACATGCCATTTTTATTTTCTGAAACAAAGTGAAAATATGTTCAGCACTGAGGGTATTTTAGAAAATTTGAAGTAACTATTTTATTTTTCTTAAGGTATAATTTTAATTTTTTAAAAGTAAGGTTCCATTCCTCTGGGAAATGTCATTTTATCAATGTTCTTCTATTTTTGCTGAAATAAATGTGTAAATGACCCAAAGTTTGAAGAAAACATTTAATTACATGGCACACATAGACTAGGTGAGTTTTAAGATAGGTAATGATCACTCTGTAGATTAATTTTTAAGTAGTGACCACATCCCTGACTGTTTCCAAGGGATGAGCACTGGTGATAAGAGTATACTTGCATTTGATTTGCAGTGATAAGTATGCTCTTGCTTTAGATATGGGTGATATTTTCAACATTATTCTATTTCCCATGGGTAGTAGGTAGTTAGCCAGAAATGTGGATAAAACATACAATTTTAAATTAGTCACAATACAGACAATAAAAAAAAATCACCAAAATATTTTTGCCTCGTTTTTGTCTTCCAAAATCAGGTTAAAAAACAAACAAACAAAAAACCCAACTCATATTATACCTATAGAATTAAGTTATTCTCTCTCTCTTTCTTTCTCTCTTTCTCTCTCTCTCTCTCTCTCTCTCTCTCTCTATATATATATATATATATATATATATATATATATATATATATATATCCACTCCAGATTTTTCTTTCCTCCTGCCCACATCCACCCTCTGACTGTCCCATATCCAGTATCTCCCCACCCTCCTGTCTCCATGAGCATGCTTCCACCCCCATCTCACTCAAAACCTGACCTTTAAACCCCCTAGAGCTTCCAGTCTCTTGAGGGTTAGGTCTGCTATGATTATAAAAGAATGAAGGGGTATAAAAATAAGTTCAGGGGGGTTGTCATGAGGTGTGGGGAAAGGTGATGCACAAGGCATTCCTCCCCCCTCAGTGTCTAGCCACAAGATGGTATAGCATGAAATAGAGTTGATTAGGGGAGAAGTTAAGAGAGGGAAGTTAAGAGAGTAGTAGAGGCAGAGAGAAAGAGAGAGTAGTGAAGTAGAGGGGAGAAGGAAATGGGGAGAGAAGTGGAGCAAGAGGTCAAGAGAACCAGAGGAGAGAGTAAGAAAGAGAGGAGTGAACAAGCAGCCCTTTTATAGTGGGCCAGGCCTACCTGGCTGTTGCCAGGTAACTGTGGGGGAGGAATCCAGATAGAATACCAACAAGGCGCATCATCCCTGATTGAACCCAGACCTGGCAATCCTCTAGTGTATATGTGTTGAAGGCCTCATATCAGCTGGTGTATGCTACCTGGTTGATGGTCCAGTGTCTGAGAGATCTCGGGGGTCCAGGTTAATTGAGACTGCTGGTCCTCTTACAGGGTGAACCTCCTCCTCAGTTTCTTTCAGCCTTTCCCTAATTCTACAACAGGGGTCAGCAGCTTCTGTTCATTGGTTGAATGCAAATATCTGCAGCTGACTCTTTTAGCTGCTTGTTGGGTCTTTCAGGGGACAGTCAATATAAGGTCCCTTTTTGTAAGTGCTCCATAGCCTCAGTAATAGTGTCAGGTCTTGGGACCTCCCCTTGAGCTGGATCCCACTTTGGGCCTGCAGCTGGACCTTCTTTTCCTCAGGCTCTTCTCCATTGCCATCCCTACAGTTCTTTCAGACAGGAACAATTATGGGTTAGAGTTTTGACTGTGGGATTACAACCCCCCAACCTCACTTCCACTATGTTCATAGCAGCCTTGTTTGTGATAAATAACTAGAAGTTGGAAACAACCCAGATGTTCCATGACAGAAGAATGGACACAAAAAATGTGGTTCATTTACACAATGGAATATTTTTAACCTTTTTAAAACACTGTATTTGTAAAATTACTTTCTTACAAGGTAATAGTAACTTACACTCTAGTCATATTTTTATCACTGTCTTAGTCAGGGTTTCTATTCCTGCACAAACATCATGACCAAGAAGCAAGTTGGGGAGGAAAGGGTTTATTCGGCTTACACTTCCATCATCACCAAGTGATCTTGCATCACTCAAGCAGGAGCTGATGCAGAAGCCATGGAGGGATGTTCTTTACTGGCTTGCTTCCCCTGGCTTGCTCAGCCTGCTCTCTTATAGAACCCAAGACTGCCAGCCCAGAGATGGTCCCACCCACAAGGGGCCCTTGATCACTAATTGAGAAAATGCCTCACAGCTAGATCTCATGGAGGCATTTCCCCAACTGAAACTC
>LR749767.1:1350852-1369486 GCA_902729485.2 Mus minutoides
AGTGAGGTAACTCAGACCCAAAAGGATGTGCATGGTATGTATTCACTAATAAGTGGATAGTCACAAAAAAAAAAAAGAAAGAAAAGAAAAGTAAGAAAAGAGAAAAGAAAAGAAAAGAAAAGAAAAGAAAAGAAAAGAAAAGAAAAGAAAATTTACAGAGCACCCAAGACACAGTCCCCAGAACTCAAAACAGTCAACATGCTGAAGTGCCCAAGAGAGGATGCCTCAGTTCCACTTGGGAGAGAGAAGAAAGCAATCACAAGTCGGGAGGGAGGGAGGGATCTGGGAGGGAAAGTGGATGGTGGGAGAAGTTAAGGGAAGAGGGGGAACCTGATCTGGTATTGGGTGAGGAAAAATGACTGAAGCCCTGAGGGTCAACAGAAAGAATAGAAACAGGCAACCTCAGCAAATAGGAGGACAGGGGACCCTACAGAATGCATCAGAGACCTGGGAGTGAGAGACTCTCATGACTCAAGGAGGGGGGGGGCATTAGATAAAATGCTGGACAGTAGGAAGAGGTAGGTAACTTATAGAGCCCACCTCCAGCAGAAAGACAGGACATCAAGTGAGGGATGTGGATGCCATCTCACAGTCACATCTCTGTCCCATAATTGCTCATCTGTGAAAGAATAACAGGAATGGAAATGGAAAGAAGCCCAAGGAAAAGATGGTCCAGCACAGGCCCAAAATGAGATCCAGTTCAAGGGGAGGGTCCAAGGCCCAATAGTATTACTGAGGCTATGGAGTGTTCACAAACAGGAACCTATCATGCCTGCTCTCTGAAAGACCCAACAAGCAACTGATAGAGTCAGATGCAGATATTTGCATCCAACCAATGAACAGAAGTAGAGGACTCCTGTTGTTGAATTAGGAAAGGCTGAAAGAAGCTGAAGAGAAGGGAGATCCTATAGGAGAACTGAGATATCTCAGACACCTGACCACCAAACAGTCAGCATAGACCATCAGATACGAGTCCCCCAACACACATACAGTAGAGGACTTCTGGGGCTGTGTTCATTCAGAGATGATGCACCCTCAAGAGACTGGAGGCCCCAGAGGGTTTAGAGGTCATGTGCGATGGGGGATGGGAGCATCCACATGGAGACAGGGAGTGGGGAGGAGGTGTGGTATGTGTAGCAGTTAGAGATTGGATGATGGTGGGGGCAGGGAATGGAATATGGACTGTAAAAATACATTAATTTAAAAGAAGAAGAAAAAAAGAATCAGGAAGCTTCTTATAGAAGGAAAAGATAAGGAATGGTCAGTTATAGAAGTAAAAAAATAATGACTTATGTGCATCAGTTTAACCTCAATGCACTAGTAGTGAATTTTAAGACTGAAATATGAGTGATCTATATTTTAAATGGAAAGTAAGATGCAACTGAAAGAATAATAAATATGCAAATAATGATCATGGCCAAAACAGTAATAACATACAGAAACTACAGATTCAATTCAGTCTCTCATTGGAATCTAAAACAAATTTTCTCTGTTTATGATAAAAAAGCAGAACTTACAGAAAATATAAACAGAAACCATAAAACAAACAATAAATATATTTTTAAATTTAATTGTTCGCTATTCTCTACCTTAAGAAAGTATAACCTTGGATGCTTGCTGCCTTAAATTATTTTGATGAATCCATATTAGTTTCTGAATTCAGATCCATCTACCCTAATCCAGCTACCTTTGATCCAAATGTTTGTTGTGAGCATTAATATTCATGGAGGGTTCCTAGAAGAGGCACAGGCTCTCCATCTGCTACCAACTCTTCATTTCACTTCTCTTCAAGCCACAGCAACAGAGAGCAGAGAGCTTATAACCTTCTGTAGGTGTGCACATAGCCATCGCAGTTTGGCAATCTGTAATCACATTATCTTGAGATACTATGAGGCAAGTAACCTGAAAACTTGAAAATTTCTTACCTTCAAGGATAGCAAGGAGAATATTCCCCACTATATCACATAGTTCTGGGTGTTTGAAGAAGGACCAAAAAATAGCAAGTAAAGGAAACACTATCCTAATGAGAAACTCATATATGTGTTAGACTAATTTTTAAGAAGCTTTATTATTTGATTTTCCTTCCACTTCAGACTCTGATCACTTGATATTCATATCTATGCAAGTGTTTATAATCTTTGTTTTCACAAGTTTTGTTTCTGTGCTGACGCTATCATTCTGCTTTCATATATATGTGTACTTAAGTTTTTATTGCCTTATTTTCACATTTGGAAATATTTCTTTTGTGTTAGTTATTTAATGTGTCAGGGTAATCAAATATCTGGTAAAAGCAACTTAAGAAATGATGGTTTGGGGGCTGGTGAGATGGCTCAGCGGGTAAGAGCACCCGATTGTTCTTCCAAAGGTGATAAGTTCAAATCCCAGCATCCACATGGTGGCTCACAACCATCCTTAATACAATCTGGTGCCCTCTTCTGGAGTGTCTGAAGACAGCAACAGTGTACTTACATATAATAAATAAAATAAATCTTAAAAAAAAAAAAAAAAAAAGAAATGATGGTTTTAGTTGAGTCACAATTTTAGAGTATAGACAGTCCTAGCAAGGAAGACCCAGCAATCAGAACCTGAGTCATCTAGTCACATGATGCTCATGGTAAGAATCATGACATGAATGACAGACCTCTGTGTGCTCTTTCCTTCACATTCAGTGCAGAGCTCTAGCCTAAGCAGAGTTGCTGTCACTCACAGAGTTGCTCTTCCAGGATTACTTAACCATCCCTGGAGTCGGTATTATAGAGAAACCAAAACATTTATTTCCAAGGTGACTGTCAATCCTGACAACTCCACTGGAGATGAAGACCACCCTTGAAAACAAAACACTAAAACACAGCACTTTTGAATCTGAGATTTCCATCCATTTAAAAACAAGTTACATACTTCAAAATACAAGGTCACAGAGCAAATGTTCTCATTTTAAAGTGGATTAATGGTAACACATCAAAGCAACTTCATACTAAAGCCAAGCAGATACCAAGAAGCCTGACTCAAATCCCACAGCTTTGGGCCTATCATCTGAGTTGTGTATTGGCATCACATGCCTTCACAGCACTCAGGTAGACCTGCCCAATAGCCAATAGCATGGTGCCTCTGTCTAGGTCTAGCTGTATTCTGTGCCTGAGGCTTTTCTCAGTGGGTGTCCAGGGTCTTGGAATACCCAGCATCCTACAAACATATACTGTAGCTCAGGTTTCACCTTTATAGCTCTAGGTAATGGTCTCTCATGGCCTTGTCAGGAAATTTGATGATGCTATACAGAGTCTGGCCTCAGTAGCTTTTTTTTTTTTTTCAACTTTTTTTAGATATTTTCTTCATTTACATTTCAAGTGTTATCCAGAAAGTTCCCTATACCCTCCCCCCTCCCAGCCCTGCTCCCCTACCCATCCGCTCCCACTTCTTGGCCCTGGCGTTCCCCTGTATTGGGGCATATAAAGTCTGCATGACCAAGGGGCCTCTCTTCCCACTGATGGCCAACTAGGCCATCCTCTTCTATATATGCAGCTAGAGACATGAGCTCAGGGGGTACGAGTTAGTTCATGGTTATTCTTCCACCTAGAGGGTTGAAGACCCCTTCAGCTCCTTGGGTACTTTCTCTAGCTCCTTCTTCCTTGGGAACCCTGTGTTCCATCTAATAGCTGACTGTGAGCTTCCACCTCAATGTTTGCCAGGCATTGGTATATTTTCCCCCGAGACAGCTATATCCGGGCCCTTTCAGCACCATCTTGCTGGCATATGCTATAGTGTCTATGTTTGGTGGCTGATTGTGGGATGGATTGTGACCTTGGTGCAGAGCTTCATAGCATCTTCCATGTTTCATCATTTATTCATGTGTATCCAGAGCAAGATAAACAACTGCTAGTTCTGCTGCTTCTTGGGGATAGTTTCACACTCTTAAACCATAGTTGCCTTGGCTTCTGTCTGGATATCAAATTTACTCTGAGAAAACTCTTTTCTCTTTTATCTTCAGTGACAATCTTAGCTCACCCTTTCCCATGCATTCAAAGAATGCGGTCCTGTCTCCCAGGTACCATCCTTTGCTGTTCCTTACAGAACAAGAGCTCTCTTTGTAATAATATGACTTTCTTTAAGAATTACAGCTACTGACCCAGTACAAATTCTTTCTACAACTTCAAATTTCTTCCTTTTCTTAAGAGATGAAATGGCTCTCATGTTTTCTGTTCTGTGTATCTCTGTCATTCTGGATAAGAAGATTGAGCAGTAGCCATGGCACAGGCTGAATAATATCCTATCATGAGGTTTTCCCCACCAATAAATAAATAAATACATAAATCAATTCATTAATTTTGAATTCACCTTTTTTCACTTTCTAAGGGCATGAGCAAGATTAAGCCATATTCTTTACAATAATGTTCTTTTTCTTTATATTGAAATAAAATATTTAATATCCCTTTTAATGTTAGCTACAACTTAATTACATTATGTTATTTCTTTATGATCAGAGCACAAGCTTTGTTCTAGAGGAAAGCCATCCAATTTCTAAGAAGAGATAGTAGGAAAACAGCATCAAGCACCACAATCTCCTGTTGTGGATAACCCTGGGCTTGCTGGGCCTTGGGTGCCAATTCCCCTCTCCTGGGAGGGAGAGTGAACAAGGAGAGACATGTACTCAGGTGAGTATCTTGTGAATCATCCCCTAATGAACAAAGGATCCAATCACTGGGCAAGTAGTCAGCACTTCAGGGTTAGATAGGGGAAGACAGGAAGCAGGAGAGAGAGTGGGTCTTTGTGGATGGGGATAGCATGAGGACAAGATGTAATTACCAGTGTCTCCTAGTTTCAACGGTGGATCCGTCAGGATTTGCTACAATAATGTTCTGTAAAAATGACTATCATGGTTTTTAGTAATGTCCTTATTCCCTTCTGAAAACTCTTGAGGTTTGTGCACATTATTTACATTGTTGTCCACTTTTTTTCCTCCACACAACTAATATGGATCATTTCTGAACATACCCACATTGTGACATGGTTCACTTAAACAAATACCATTGAATTGTAAAAAGAAACGTAACTTTTCAGGTAGAAGTATAGACCTACAATACATTGTCTGAGGTAACTATGACTCAGAAAGACAAACATCACACATTCTTCCATCTTCTTTCCTTCTTACTCCAAATACTCAGACATTACTAAACAAAATGGAGTAACCACAGATATCAGAGGAATATAAAGGAATTCTGCGAGGAGTGGGGTATACTGGGAGAGGAACAGCAGCATACAGCTGATATTAACCTGGAAACAGCAATGAGGAAGGGAGTTTCAACTGAGCTGAGAGGAAGGAATCTAAAGCAGAAGGGAAATGAAGGACAAGACAAATAAGACCAACGTTGCTTGAAAAAGTCTCAAGTAATTATAATTTATTTTACATGAGAGAGAAGAGAGAGAGAGGAGAGAGAGAGGCAGACAGACACAAAGACACAGAGAAAGACAGAAAGAGGAGAGAGAGGAGAGAGTAAGACAGAGACAGAGAAACAGAGAAAGACAGACAGAAAGAGAGGAGAGTGATGGCGAGAGAGGGAAGAGAGAGGCAGAGAGAGATAGAGACACAGATATACAGAGAAAGACAGACAGAAAGAGAGGAGAGAGACAGACAGAGACAGAGATATAGAGACAATGGGAAAGACAAACAGAAAGAGAGGAGAGAGAGAGAGGCAGACAGAGACAGAGACACAGAGAAAGACAGACAGAGAGAGGAGAGAGAGAGAGGAGAGAGAGATGTGTAATCGCTTAATGGAAGTTAAGCCAATTGGGCTGACAACACTCCCACAAGAACTATAGACTAATAAAAATCCCAACACCAGGTAAAAAGAAACATTTTAAATTAGATGTTCATGGTAGTCCAAATATTATTTGTTTTAAAACAATATAAAGGACTGTTGTTTCCCATGGCTGTCTCTCCATGGCTGTCTTTCAGAGATTGAAAGGTAGCCCCTATTTAAAACATACTGCATACTTAGGTTATAATTCTTAGCTCTAACTATAAGCCTTCCTTCTCTGTGGTCTATGCCAGTGGTACTAAAATCTACTATGTAAGTTTATAATGTAGGGAAGCAATGTAAGTTGATAATGGAGGAAAGCAATTAATAGTACTACTCAGACACAGAGCCTACTGGGGAGCAAGACAGCCATAGAAGTGCAATAAATGACAGTCAGATGACGACGGTGACCAACCCTGTCGAATTACACTTTAGTACTACTGAACTTGAGGGGAGTTATGGTTGTTGAGAAAGTAAGAATTACCCTCTACCAAAGTAGTGAACCCCGTGTTTGATTTGCCAAAACAAAGTGGTCTGTCCTAAAGCAATGTGACTACAAACAACAGAAACGTGACTATAAAGAACAGAAACGGTCTCAGCAATGTATTTCCATATGTGTACATGAGTACAGTTATGCCATTACATGTCACTCACAGAAACAAAAGCTCTCAACTGGGCATGTGGGAGGGGTTGCAGGACAAAAGGGAAGGAGTGACATAATTTTATTTTGATTAATATGTGTAAATATATAAAAGATATTAAAAATTAAAGTGCAGTCAGAATCACCAATGTATTAAAGGTGACATATGAGAGTTCTAATAACTACAAAGCTGTATCAATATACATTTAAGAATATAAATGTTGACTCATAAATTTAAGTGGTATTTTATTCAATAAACTCTCAGTGTTAGGTGCTATTATCCAGAAAACATATCTTTTATAAAATTTTAAAAGGAATATTTTATTACTCCAAAATGTCTCATGAATTGACTTCTGTTTGAAGTAGAAACATAAAGATGCCATTGTGTGATTTTTATACAGTCATATAGATAAAATTCTTTAGTATGAAAATACTTTATGAAAGTATTTTTGGTGTTGGTGAGCCAGGCTCCTTGTTTCTTTCTTTCTTTCTTTCTTTCTTTCTTTCTTTCTTTCTTTCTTTCTTTCTTTCTTTCTTTCTTTCTTCCTTCCTTCCTTCCTTCCTTCCTTCCTTCCTTCCTTCCTTTCTTTCAAATGTTTATTTTTAATCTATTTTTACAGTCCAGCCATTATCCCCCTCCCAGCCTGCCCTCCAACATATCCTCATCACATTTCTCCTCCCCCTATCTCCAAGAGAGTGTCACCATCACCCCCAATCCTCCCATAACTCTCAAACCCACCCCCTACCCAACCATACCAGGCCTCCCCACTGCCTGGGACCTCCAGCCTCGCAAAGGTTAGGTGCATCTTCTCTGACTGAAACCAGACCAGGCAATCCTCTTCTGTATGTGTGTTGGGGACCTCATATCAGCAGGTGTATACCATCTGGTTGTTGTCTTGGTGTCTGAAAGATCTCAGAGATTCGAGTCAGTTGATACTGCTGGTCCTCCTATGGGGTCACCCTTCTTCTCAGCTTCTTCCAGGCTTTCCCTAATTCAACTACAGGGGTTCCCAATTTCAGTCATTTGTTGGGTGTAAGTATGTGCATCTGTTTCAGTCTGGTGCTTGTTGGTCCTCTCAGAGAATGGGCATGCTAGGATCCTGTCTGTAAGCATACCATAGCATCAGTATCTATTTGCCTCTCACTTGAATTCTTCATGTTTTACTGCCTTCCAAAGTTACCATAATGGGTACTACAATTACAGCAGATGAACAGCTTGTCATTTATGATCATTTCTAGCACTACTAGGAAATAGATCACCAGATCATCTGCACTTGGAAGTGTTGCCCTTGCATAGATGTTGAGATAAAGATTTTGTGTCATTTTATAAGGGTTAGGTAAGAGTTGAATGAGAAAGTGATATACTCAGATAAAACTAAAGAGGCTGCTTTCTTTGATTATTTCTTTGTTTTGTGTTTTGTTTTGTGTTTTATTTGGTTTGGTGTTTTCTCTCTGCTGAACTTTGTTCTTATGCCTGTGTTACTCTTGTGCCTTTAGGTCCTGGAGGTGGTTTCAACAAACCAAGACACTGGTGTTCAGCACACTGCAAAACTCCATGTCATGTTCTGTGCAATAATGACCACCTATGAGTGTCAGATGTGACTGTTTCTAAAATTAGGCAATATTTCCCCTGACATTTGTTTCCCCATTGGTTAGTCCTCAACTTATAGAAACACTGCATGTGAGCACGGTCTTAATGATCAGGATAAATGTTTCAAAATTTATTGGAGTCATAAGAATTTGAAATGTTCCTGCTTCCACTTTATGCTAACGACTGTTTGTTGAGAAAGCACTGTGCAGGTGTGTTATAATCCACCCCAAAATGCAGTCAAAGAGAATATGGGACAGTATCCTTCTTTTTAATGAAAAATTTGACAGAATAAAAATTCATGTTTAGCCAAAATACAGTGAGGGTCTCAAAACTTTCAAGGATGGAAGTAATTTGGACAGACATCTGTCATTGCATTTAAAGGACTGACAAGTTGTTCAATTAGATTTCTAACACTGAATAAACATCTTAAAAGCGATGTGACAGGGTTTGAGTGCTCATTGTAAAAGTGCATTCATTATTGATATTAAATGAAATATAAACCCTTAATCGTTTCAATTAAGAAATATCATGATTTGGAGTTTGTTTTCTTCATGTTGTCAAAATTTAAAACCTAATTCTCTGTAATAATTCATAATTACTTCATCATTTCATTCCATCTGGAGGGTAATCAATGTATGAGCATATGAACCAGCTGCTGCCCCAGTCACGGGGCATCTGCCAGGAGTGACCCGGGCAGTTTTCCAATAGCAAAATCCCCAGAAAACCCTCTCACTGAAAGGAAATTGTCCAACTGCAAACACAGCTTTCATTCACCCAGCAATTTTCCTTTCTTGGGATTTGAGATCTTTGAATTTCTTACTTTACTTCTTATGTCCATGATATTATTGTCAAAAAACTCTTTTTAACTTCTTAATCCATTCATTAGTAATACATGGAGGATACATATATAAAGCAAAGTACATGTTTATTTATAGTTTCAAAGTCACATTTAATAATACCAAGATCATTATATACATAGAAAAAAGAAAAGAAAGTATAAAATTTTACCAACTATGTAATATCTTGAGACAAATTACATGATAATCATAGCAACATTTTTTTTAAATCTTGAGAAAAATAATATATTATACATATTATTTATATATTGTATATATTATTTATTATACATATATGTATATTTATACATATATACATACACACATGCATATATACACATACACAAAAACGTTCACATATACACATATATGGTTCGATTAAGTTGAGAATTTTGGTCTGTTTCTTTTATAATTGGCCAAGCAAATAAATCAGTTATAGATTGGTTATTGTAACTATGGAATTTGCTTTTAAAATGGCAAGCAGAGACAGTTTTATGCAATTTAAAGGTTAAAAGCTAACAGTTGTACTTGTATTATTATATCAAGTACATTACACATATCATGTCTACTGCTCTTTGTAACAATAATGTAAGCAGGTTTTTAGCATTTTGATTTTTATAAAGCAAGAGATTAACTCACACTAAATTAGGCAACTCATTATTTCTGCTGCCTGGTAATCGCATGCTTCCCCTAAATACCACAAAATTACTTTTTAGGTTTTTTTTTTTTTTTTTTTCAGAATAATACTGGCATCATTATTCATTTTAATCCCTTAATGCCATAGATTCAGTGCCAAAATAGTATTTCAAATGCTTGGAAATAACATATAAAGCAGACAGTTGTTAAAAATTTCAAGGAGGACTTTAGAAAAGCTGGGGCATGAAGGTAGGAGTCCAAGCCAGCACAGTGCCTTTCTCGTTCTGTTTTCTTTTTAATTAGCTGCTTGGTTTTTAAGTAATTACAGTATTTATAATTTAAATTTTAGACTTGGGCTCCAGATATATTGCTCTTATTTTCTTTGAATAGAATTCTCAGTAATGAGGATTATGTTACAAACATAGAGAAAGGGGTGAGCCCCTTCTCCAATTTTGTCTTATCTTCAAAACCATGATGAGATTTACTTATTTTTTTTTAATCTTCCATTTTCAATTCCAGTTCCAGTGGATATTTCAATAAACCAAGACATTTGAAGGGAATATTTACTTTAAGTTCCAAAATCTGCCATGTGCTTCAGAAACTAGAATTCTATAATCAGAATAAATTAAGTTTGGCTCTCTTCAACTCTGGCTCTTTGTGATTCTTTACTGTTGTTGTTGCTAGAAAGAGATAAATTTTATTTATAAAATTTTTACTTAAAACTCTTTGCAATCAAATGATATTAGGCACTATAGTCTTTGATAGGATCACAAGGAATTATATGATTTTATACTTACTTGAAACTCTACACAATCTATTTGAGCTGGATCTAACCTGAAATCCTTATTCTGGTGGTCTAGAATCAGGTTTTAGAAAATATTATAAAAGTACATGGTTCTAGAAATCCCATAGCTATAAATACCATACTTTTAAATTGCATGGTTCCACAAAGTACTGTAGATGCTGCTAAGGAATGGAAGCAAATAAATAGTTCTACCCAGCTGCAATACCTATGAACCTTAACAAATGACAGAGCAGCTACACACACACACACACACACACACACACACACACACACACACACCAATTACATACATGTCTTTGGTAACCAACACTTTCTAATTTCATTGAGAAATCATGACTATCACTAGCAGGCGGTTTTCTGAGTTCAAGGCCAGCCTGGTCTACAGAGTGAGTTCCAGGGCAGCTATGGCTACACAGAGAAACCCTGTCTCGAAAAACAAAAACAGAAACAAAAAAGAAATCTAAATATATTTCTTAAGTGAGTATAGTCATGGTCCTTAGAAAAGAATCTACTGTGCCCATTTTACTATCTCTTCCCTACATTGTAAATCTTATATTTATACCCAGAGACAAATGTAGCCACTATATCACAAAAAAGCATTCTCTATTTATAGAGTATGCAATTCATCACAAAAAAACCAACAACCACAACAACAAAATCTAGGCAGAATGCAGAGATCAACACATGATGGAAAGCCTGGCCAAGTAGGTATTTCTACATCCGACCGCCTAGAACTATGGATCAAAGAACACTAAAGACGTACAGACATGTGGCCACAGTGAGACACATAGCAAGAACACAGTTGTATGGGGAGATATCCTTTGCAGTGACATCACTATAAACTGAGAAATGCCAAGAGCACATACCAAACAAAACCTACAAGAGTTGAAGAATGACTTCTAAAACATTTCTAGCCTTCTTGCTCATTTTGTTATTGACTTTTAGCATCTAGAACTCTAGGAAAACAAGTATCTATTTTTTTTTGAAGCACCCATTGTTTGTTACTTCACCATAAGAGAAAACATAAGTACACAATCTACAAGTGACAACTCAATTATCATTACTTACCAGTCTCCCTGACTCCTAACAATCAATGAAACTGCAAACTGCCTCTTTACCTGCTTATATTTCGCCCATCTTAACTGTGGACTCCCATTTTTCTTAGATGTACATGTAGAAAACTGCATTCTTATAATGCTATCTATAAAATCTCCATGAAAATGTATATGGTTTATCCAACTATGTGACTGTTTACTAGATTTTTGAGTTATGAACGTGTTTAGGTGAATTACACAGAGAAATGTCGTTGATGATGCATGTATATAATCCCGACATTCAAGTAGAAGTTGAAGCAGTAAAGTGGCAGCTTTGAGCCTCAGTCTCACAGCAAGATCCTGTCTCAACATATACAAAAACATATAAACCACAGAACATTAAAAAGTATAGCCGCTATTATAATGAAATTTAATAGAAATTTTCAGCAGGTATATTTTTAAAAGGAGAAAGGGAGGAATAAAAGAAAAAATGTATATAAAACCCCAGAATATTCCATAATAAAAAAAGATTCTTCTGACTCATAAACATTATAACATCCAACCTCTTCTTATCCGGTATTAAGCAAAATAAAACTATAAATTTAAAATGAAAATCTGAACTAAAGAAATTCCCAAAGGAGGAGCCAGGCATAAGGAAGACATATTCCTAAGGGAACACAGATTAGTGGGAAAATGTCTACTGCTTATGAAATCTGTTTGCCATTTTTTGAGATGTATTCTTTTGATGGTAATCTGTGAACAACATTGTTATCTCAGAAGTAAGAGAATAACAAAAGGAACATGTGTTCCTTTCTGGAGAACAAGTAATCAAATGCCAAGGGACAGAACCAGGAACTGCATTTATATTCTATACTGTATACACAAACAACATAGTATCTGAAAGATTAAGAAAATTAACTGATTATGAGAGTATATATATATATATATATATATATATATATATATATATATACAATATAATTAAATTATATGTGTGTATATGTATGCAACATATATGCACATATAAATTATATATGTTACTATCTCTCTAGCACTGACAAGGTGGAATGTGCTATGTGAGCATCTGGGAGCAAAAAAGATCAAAATTAAGTGGCTGTAGTTCCTGTATGTTAAGTCCCCATAGTCCAGGAAAGATAAGAAGACTGGAAAAGTACCATGACAACATTAAGAGTAGCAGCTCTTTATAGATTAGTGAATCACTAATCTGTGATTATCTTTTACAGTAAGTCTGGGCAAAAGCCTATGGCTGAGAAAAAAAGAATAAATTACTACTGAATTTTTTTTCCAATTTTTTATTAGATATTTTCTTAATTTACATTTCAAATGCTATTCCAAAAGTCCCCCCCCCTCCCCGCTCCCTGCTCCCCTGCCCACCCACTCCCACTTCTTGGCCCTGGTGTTCCCCTGTATTGGGGCATATAAAGATTGCAGTACCAAAGGGCTTCTCTTCCCAATGATGGCCGACTAAGCCATCTTCTGCTACATATGGAGCTAGAGACACGAGTTCTGGGGATTCTGGTTAGTTCATATTGTTGATCCTCTTCTAGGGTTGCAGATCCCTTCAGCTCTTGGGGTTCTATCTCTAGCTTCTCCATTGTGGGCCCTGTGTTCCATCTTATAGATGATTATGAGCACCCACTTCTGTACGAGGCAGCTATATCAGGGTCCTTTAAGTAGGCACTAGCTGTCCTATGCCATAGTGTCTGAGTTTAATGACTGATTATGGGATGAAAACCCCCTGGTGGGGTAGTCTCTGTATGGTCCATCCTTTCATCGAACATCTAAATCTGTGTTTATAAAGTTGAACTAGGGCTGCCATCAGCCTTGGTCAGAGAATTTTTTTTTCCAAATTTTTATTAGATATTTTCTTCATTTACATTTCAGATGCTAGCCTGAAAGTCCCCTAAACCCTCTCCCATCCCCTGCCCTCCTCCTCTACCCACCCACTCTCACATCTTGGCCCAGGCATTCTTCTGTACTGGGGCATATAAAGTTTGGATGACTAAGGGGCCTCTCTTCCCAATGATGGCCAACTAGGCCATCTTCTGCTACATATGTAGCTAGAGACATGAGCTCTGGAGGTACTGGTTAGTTCATATTGTTCTTCCATCTATAGGGTCGGAGACCCCTTCAACTCATTGGGTACTTTCTCTAGCTCCTCTATTGGGAACCCTGTGTCCCATCTAATAGCTGACTGGGAGCATCAAGTTCTGTGTTTGCCGGGTACTGGCATAGCATCATATGAGACAGCTATATTAGGGCCCTTTCAGCAATATCTTGCTGGCATATGCAATAGTGTCTACATTTGGTGGCTGATTATGGTATGGATACCCAGATGCAGCAGTCACTGTTTGGTCCATCCTTTTGTCTCAGCTCCACACTTGATCTCTGTAACTCCTTCAATGTGTGCTTTGTTCCTAATTCTAAGAAGGTGCGAAGTGTCCACACTTTGGTCTGCATTCTTCTTGAGTTTCATGTGTTTTGCCAATTGTATCTTTGGTAATCTAAGTTTCTGGGCTAATATCCACTTATCAGTGAGTACATGTTATGTGAGTTCTTTTGTGATTGGGTTACCTCACTCAGGATCTCTGTCTCTCTGTCTCTCTCTCTCTCTGTCTCTCTCTCTCTCTCTCTCTCTCTCTCTCATATATATATATATATATATATATATATATATATATATATATATCCTGTTTTTTCTTCTATCTATATATTAAAAAATTAAAAAATTAGGATGTCTGTCTTTGTTTTTCAACAACTAAATAACATCTCACTGTGCACATATGTAAAAATATTTTTATCCATCCATTCATTAATGAGAACTTTGGTTGTTTCTATATCTCTGGAGTTACAAACATTGTTACAGTGAATATAATGTGGTGGCCAATTTAAATTTTCATAATACATATCTATTCAAGTTCTTTGCTCATTTGTTCATCAGGGTTTTTTTTTTTCTGCATGTGACATGTAAAACTTATTTTGATAGCATACTTCATTACTGTTTCAGCATGATTATACACATTGCAGATTTTGTAAACACTTCATATTTTATTTTATATCTAATGATATCTTGCCAGTGTTAGTTTCACTTCATTAAATATCAGTTTTTATATAAATAAATTACTTGGCAGCTTGGCAAAGAAATATAATTCAAGTATTTAATAGAGATCTTCTTTCTCTGTGAGGCTTTTATCCTTGTCAGATGCATCAGATCAGGAAAATACAAAGACTGCATGCACCATAGATTCTGAAAACTTATGACATTTTTTATTTTACCTGAGGTAGGGCTTTTTCAAGTAAATTAGCTCTCTATTCTGTCATTTTCATTTCCCATAACCAACATTCCCCAGTTTCCACGAATGCCAATCACCCTCTTCTGAATTATTTTTAATAACTCACAAAGTCTAATTAGTGCTTATGCTAACAAAATTGAAGACAGTATTATGATTTGAGAAACTCAGCGTACCAGAGAAGAACAAAAAATGTATCCTCTGATATGTTTTTGTTTTATTTTGTTTTGTTTTTGTGGTCTTTGTGAAAAAATATTGCAAGCATACCTATTTAAGATTTGTTTCATAAGCTAAACATTAATGTCCCCAATCCTCATGGCAAACACATGTATGTGTTAACAAAAAACATTTAAATTCATCCTTCTATTAGGCAGGTATCATGTCACTTTTAGGGTTAAGGAACTGGCATTCCCCTAACCTAGTCCTATAATGAGCATTACATTTGATTGTGATCTGTCACAACCTCTTTTTATAGTCTCTCTCTATATTGAATACTTTTCATTTATTGTACCTAAAATTGAGGTCTGCTTGAAAAATTATTTTTAAAAAAGCCCATTAACTTGTGTAAGATAAGAGACATGCTCATTAAAAATTTTAGAGCTTAAACTCGGAGAAGAGTGAATTCAAGTGCTCTTGCTCTATTTCCTGAGTAATATCAATTCCACTGTTGTGAGCATCGATCATCCTGGTCACTCTTCCTGATATCGATGCCTTGAGAAGGTGGGGTAGTTATGGCTGCCTTGGGAAATAACCCAAATGTTTACAACACATGTGAATATCTATCTTGAAAATAATACCAAACAAATACACAATGGAACCTTTGTGTAAAAGCAAAATCAATGAGGTTATGCTGGGTTTCACTGTATGGTGTAGCTTCAAGTGTATTTTCTGAGAACAAAAGCATATTTTACAATTGAGTAAATGAAACCTTAAAGTACTTCAAATGATAAAATAAGTATTAAAGTGCTAAGTGTATGTTATACTTTGCTTGAACCTGTTATTTGTAGAGAGAACAGAAACCTTTCCTCATGGACTTGACTGCGAAATATATGTTTTAATGTTCTTGTTTCCAAGGGCAATCAAAATATGTAGGCAAATACTAAATAAAAGATTATCTTTCACCATATTAACAAACCCTTAGTTTAGTTTAAAACCATTTTTGCCTTTATGTGGTGGATGCTCCACGCTTTAGCTTATAACAGAAGACTGGGGCAGAAGGAGTGTTAGTTTCAGTTCATCTGGGCTATATAGACTTGGTCTCAAAAATCATATTGACATAACACAAACCAAAATTAATTTGTTTAATAGTATTGCTTTTATTGGTGTGTGCAACAAATTTTATTTTACAAAATAAATGTAGTTGTTTAGGAATAAATCATTGATAAATGGAGAATTTGTTCACTGATCAATGAGACTTATTTTCAGATTATTATTTTCCAAGATAAACTGTGAAACTAGATTAGTTGTGAAACCTTATATTCATAAGGTTGATATTTTTCTGTAACAAGACAATAATGTGTTAAAGCAATAGGCAACATATGTTTATAACCAGTGTCTCATGAATAATAAAGCATATTGCTAACTATCTACTATAGCATAACAAAACAAAATTCTTGCTGAAACACTGCTCCTTAAAATTGTTCCAGTTTATCACATATATCTGAGGCACTGAGTTATTATATAACTAAATTTCAAGCTACCAGCCACATTGCTAACTCATTGCTTTTATTTTCACATTTTAGATTATTTTAATAAGTAATTAAGATTTTCATAGTGATTTATATTCATTACATTTTTCTCACTAAGTACATAGGATTACAATAAAAACCCTTTAGACTGTCTTTCAGATTCCACAAAAAAAAAAGGAAAAAAATATCTCAAGTAATTTATCCTTCCTTAACTTAATGATCAGTTATCATATGTAACATTTATTCATAGGAGTCCCATTTTTAGAGGTGTAATACTTAGGAAAATCATAACTGAGAACTGTCAACTCTAAAGACTCTTTAGAATTTCAGTACCAGATTGGGACAGTTGAGACATACAGACAATCCAGTTCTTGCCCGTTCCATCAAGAAATAGATATTGTTGCACTACTTGACCACAGTCTATAAGCAACTCTAATAAATCAAAGACATATACATACTCATTCTATCAATTTTGTTCTTTTAGAGAATCCAGACCAATATAAATTATAAACTCAGCAATATTCATTCTAGAGAAAAGTTACAATCTATATTCCTTAGATTTTAACTAAAAGTTATAAAAGCAATCTTGCTTGTATATAAATATTAACCTAAATTGTATATATTTTTCCAAATACAAGAAATTTGTAACTTTAGAATAAGTGAATCACATGGAACCCATTTCCATCAGGAAGACCTATAGCATAATTCCTCTTATTAAGTCTCAAGAAAAATTACAGCGAGGGTGAAGTAACATTGCAATTCAAAGAATTATAACTCTACTATGAGATTTGTGTCCTACTCATGACAGAGAAGCTATGCCCATGACACCTAATATATATATTATCAGAGCTAAATGGCAACACTATCAGATTTTTTTGTCATTTAAACTTGAGATTTACAATCTAATTTTAAACAAAATTATATAGATTTTGCAAACAACGGACTTTGCATCACCATGAGCACTGAGTTACAGAGCACAATACAATGTTAAAACGTCTGCATCTCTTCAGTCACATAGCAAGTTCTGACATGGGTTCATTTATGTGCATTCTCACTACAATGCAATTACGTCCTGATACTATCTCTCAATACCTAGCTTTACAAAGAGAATTGCTAGCTTGACTTTTCCTTAATGTATCATATAAGAACTGTGAATTATTAGCATAGAATGCAGATCCTTAAAAGAGAATATGTGCATGTATGGAGATTTTCATCACATCTAAGCACAGACATTACATTCTGCACTGAGTAGCTTGATTAAAAAAAAAAAAATCTCACTAATGCATCTTCCCTTAGGCCACTTTTTCTCTCATTATATAATAAATTATCAGCAGCTATAATGAGAGACTGACCAGACTGCTGCAATTGCTCTCTCAATGTGAAAAATGTAGAAAACCTGTGTTCTGCACATATTTATGTAGTCTTCATGTGTTACTTGAGCAGTATATGGGGTGTGTTTTAAAGAACATTTGGAATCATCATTATATTTATTTTGATAATTATCTTATGTACAAGGATGTATTCTTGAAGTTCTCAGCAAAAAAAAATCACAAATTATTTCTTCTATTTTTGACTAATAGTTTTTTGAGTAGAAACATGAATGCCTGTAGTAGTGTAAATGATGCTTTGGCAAAAATAAAGACACCTTCTACTTGACCACAAGCAAAAAATAATCACAGATGTCATGGCTTCAGGATTTTCAGGAACTAATCTTTAGTCAAGGATATCCAGGCCTTGGGCTATGACAAAGGTCATCATAAATGTTGCACTGTCAAGAACTTTTCAGAATTTTGTTTATATCCTACATTATAACTCCTCCTGTAACTATAACTTCATTTCTCCATATGATTTACTCAAATTCTAGTAATAAGCAATCCAGTAAGCAGTCTAGTGAAGCTTTCTCTGGAGCTTATAGGACTTGATTTTAAGAGCGAAGGTAGGCTATACTGAGTGGTTTGTCCCACACTTTCTCTTTTGTGAGATAGTTTCTTTTTCATATTTCTGACTAATCATGATCTCTCTGCCTTTTGTGTTCACATCATAACAATTATCATCACCTCAACAGAGTCAAAGAGGCATATTCCTTCAGCTGCTTGTATGAGTATTTAATAAATTGCTTCACACACCTTGCAATGATGTTGATAGACAAGTTTCTATTAGATGTATTGGTCTACAAAGTGAGTGCCAGGACAGCCACGGCTATAAAAGAGAAACCCTGTCTCAAGAAACAAAACAAAATAAAACCAACCAAAAAAAAAAAAAAAAAAAAAAAAAAAAAAAAAAAAAAAAAAAAAAAAAAAA
>LR749767.1:1370583-1494856 GCA_902729485.2 Mus minutoides
TGCAATAAAGTTATAGAACATTAAAACAGAAAATTCTCCAGCCACATAATAATGAAAATTGTACAGAACAAAGAATATTAAGAGATGCAAGGGAATAAGGATAGGGAAAGGAAACCTATTATAGCTGTACTTTACTTCTCAACAGAGACTCTAAAATCCAGAAGGGTTTGTGCAGATGTCTTGTAGCTTCAAAGAGACCACAAATGCCATTCCAAACAGACCCTATACACACACAAACACACACACACACACACACACACACACACACACACATACACACACACACACACACAAACTTGCAGTTATCATAGATGGAGAAAAGAAGATATCCCGTGTCAAAACTAAATTTAAACAGTATCTTTCCATAAATTCAGTCTTACAGAAGACACTAAAAAAAAAACAAAACAAACAAACAAAAAACTCCAATCAAAGGAGATTAATTAACTCCCCCCCCAAAATAGGAAATAAATAATTTCACATCAACTAAAACAAAGAAGGGAAGCACACGCACACACACACACACACACACACACACACACACACAAACACACACACACACACCACCACCACCAATAACAACAGCATCAAAATAATAGGAATAAACAATCATTGGTCATTTACATAGCTCAACAGCAAATGGACTCAATTTCCTAGTAAAAAACACACAGGCTAACAGAATGGATAACAAAAAAGGATCTATAATTTGGGTGCATACAGAAAACATACATCAGTATCAAAGATAGATATTATCTCAGATTAAAAGACTTGAGAAAGATTTTCCAAGCAAACAGAGCCAAGAAACAAGCTGGAGTAGCTATTATAATATGTAATTAAATAAACTTTCAACCAAAATTAATCCAAAGAGATGGGGAAGGACACTTCATTCTCATTGAAGGAAAAAATATCTATCATAATTAACTCTCAGTTCAGAATATTTATACCTCAAATACAAGGGTACTCAATTAACATATCTAAAGCTTAAATCATACATTAATCATCAGAGACTTCAATATCACACTTTCACAAATGCACAGGTTATCCAGACAGAAACCAAACAGAGAAATAATGAAAATAACAGATGGTACGAATCAAGTGGACATAACAAATATGAATAGAACATTTTATGCCCTCCCACAAAACCAAAAAAAAAAGCAATATTTTCTTCACAGCGTCTCACAGAACCTTCTCCAAAATTGGCAATATACTCAGTCAGAAATAAGTCTTAACAGATGGAAGAAAATTGAAATAATTCATATCTTATCATACCACCATGGATTAATGAAGTTAGACAACAACAACAACAAAATCACAAATGTACAAACTCATGGAAACTTAACAACTCTCTACTCAAGGACTGGTGGGTCTAGAGCAAAATACAAAAATTTAAGACTATCTATGATAAAATGAAAATAAATATAAAACTTAGGCAAACTTATAGGACACAATAAAAGCAGTGTTAAGAAGATTTTCCTATTACTAGTCTCCTTTAAAAAAAATAGTAAAAATCTCATTCTACCAACTTAATTGCATACCTGAAAGCTTTAGAACTAAAAGAAAGAAACACCCAAAAAGGAGTAGATGGCAGGAAACTAATTGAGAGCTGAAATCAACAAATTAGAAATAAGGAGAACAATAGCTTTAAAGAAGCAAAGAACTGGTTCATTGAGAAAGTCAACAAGATAGAGAAAACCTTACCCAAACTGAGTAAAATCAGAGAGAGAATATCAAAAATAACCAAATCAGAAATGAAAAGGGGGGAATAACATTAGATCCCTATGAAATCCAAAGAATTATTAGATCTTCTATACTTTTAAAATCTAAGAGAGAGAGAGAGAGAGAGAGAGAGAGAGAGGCAGAGACAGAGACACAGAAAGTCAGAGAGACTGAGAGACAGAGAGACAACAATGGAGAGAAATGATACTTTTTTGATATATAACACTTACCAAAGTGAAATCAAGGTCCAATAAACAATGTAAATACATCTCTAAGGAAATACAAGCAGTCATTGAAAGGCCCTTAGCCAAGAAAAGACCAGGTCTAGATGCTTTAGTTGCAGAATTCCACTGTACTTTCAAATATGAGCTAATATCAATAGCCCTCAATTTATTCCACAATAAAGAAATGAAAATAATATTACTAAATTTATTCTATAAGACTACAGTTACCCTGAAATGTAAATCACACAAAACTAAAATAAGAAGAAAAATTTCAGACAAATTTCCCTTATACTCAATAAAATACTTTCAAACCAGTAACAAGAACACATCAAAGATATCATTCACTATGATCAAGTAGGATTCATCCCAGAAATGCAGGGATGGAAATGTAAAGGGACAGAAACTGGAAATGAAAAAGTCAAAATATCTCTATTCACAGATGATATCATAATATACATAAGCAACTCCCAAAATTCAAGCAGAGAACCCCTATAGCTGATAAACATCTTAGCAAAGTGGCTGGACAGAAAATAAACAAACAAACAAACAAACAAAAAGTAGCCCTCCATTGTACAAAAGATAAATATACTAAGAATGATTTTAGGGAGAAGATTTTTGTGATAAAATCAACAAACAATATAAAAATATCTAGGTATAATCCTAACCTAAGCAAGTTAAAGACCTGCATGATAAGAGCTTTAAGTCTTTGAAGAAATAAATTGAAGAATATATCAATAGATGAAAAGATCTTTCAAGCTCATGGATAAATAGAATTAATATAGTAAAAATGGACATCTTACCAAAAGTAATCTACAGGCTCAGTGCACTTCTTTTCTAAGTTCCAAGACAATTTAAAGTCCTTGTAAGAACAATACTCAACTTCATATGGAAAAATAAAATTCCAGTAGAGCTAAAACAACTCTGTATGATAAAAGAACTTATGTAGCTTTCAAAAATCCCTGATTTCAAGCAATACTAAACACACACAAAAAATAATAAAAACTATATAGTATTAGCATAAGAACAGACAGATTGATCAGTGCAAAGAAAATGAAGACCTAGAAGTCAATCAACATAACCCTGGGCATGTGATTTTTGAAAAAGAAGTTAAAACTATAAAATTAAAAAAGAAATTATCTTCAACAAATAATTTTTGTGTAAATAGATGTTTGCATGTAAAGGAATGAAAATATTACCCTGCACAAAACTCAAGTCCAAGTAGCTCAAAGGCCTCACCATAAAACCATATACTCTAAATCTCAAGAGAATATTGGGAATAGCCTTGAACACAATGGCACCAGAGGCACCTTCATAGACAGTACACCAACAGATCAGGGACTAAAATCAACAATAAATAAGACCTCATGAAACTGAAAAGCTTCTGTAAGGCAATGGGCACTCTCAGTAGGACAAAACAGCAACCTACAGAATTGATAAGTCTTCACCAACCCTACATTCAACAGAGGGCTGATATCTAAAATGTATATAGATCTCAAGCAGCTAGAAATCAATAAACCAAATAACTCAATTAAAAAATGGGATACAGATATAAACAGAAATCTCGTTAGAGGAATCTCAAGTAGAGGAGAAGCACTGAATGAAATATTCAGCTTCCTTAGTCATCAGCATTATGAAAATCAGAATGACTCTGAGATTTCATCTTATACCCATCAGAATCGATAAGGTCAAAAAAACTCAAGCTAGGGGAACATTACTACATTGTTGGTGGGAGTGCTTTTGTATATCCATTTTAGAAGTCAATATGATAATGTTTTAGAAAATTGACAATAGTTCTACCCCAGGACCCAGCATATACACAAAAGATGCCCTATTCTACCTTAGGGACACTTGCTCAACTTTCATATTTCAATTTTCATAGCAGCTTTACTCATAATAGCCAGAAACTAGAAATAAATTATATACCCTTCAATACTATTAAAAGAGAAAAGTAAACACAAACAGCCACTTTTATAAACAAAGTACACATTTATCTACAATGGTGTACTACCTACAAGGCAATGCTTGTTCAAAGTTATAGGAATAACTAACCAGTAACTGATCTAACTTGACTCTCATTCCAAAAGATGGAACCCATGCCAGATGCTGCCTGGATGACCAAGAACCTGAAACTAGATAGCCTAGGATCCTAGGGCAAAAACTAAATAATATGTCTTAAACCAAATGTCCTGAGAAGATCCCTGCTGTCCAGCATTCCTTCCCTTTGAATCCTGAGAATTTCTTACCTCCCAAGTCTCTGGTGCATTCTGGAGGTTCCCCCAACCTCCTACCTCCTGAGGTTGCCTGTTTCCATTCTTTCTGCTGGCCCTCAGGGCATCAGTAGAACCTGTAAGGTGACCCTGGAGGAGGACCAGCATTCTGAATTAACCTGAATCCCAGAAATCTCTCAAACACTGGACCACCAACCAAGCAGCATACACCAGCTTAAATGAGGCCTTCAACACATATACAGCAGAGGACTTCTGGGTCTGGGTTCAGTCAGAGATGTTTCTAACTCTCATGAGACTGGAGTCCCCAGGGAGTTTAAAGGTCAGGTGTGTGTGTGTGGGAGGGGGGTTGTTGGGGGTGGAGACATCCTCCTGGAGACATGGTGATGGAGATGAAGAATGGGAAGTAGAACAGTTAGATGGTGTAAAGAGCTGGAGGACATATAATCTGGAGTGTAAAATGATAGGTAGGTAGGTAAGTAGATAGATAGATAGATAGATAGATAGATAGATAGATAGATAGATAGATGATAGATAAATGATAGATACATAGATGATAGATAGATAGATAGATAGATAGATAGATAGATAGATAGATAGATAGATAGATAGATAGATAGAAGATAGATATTTTTAAATGTACTGATAAAATGACACCTCATGATATTTTGATCAATGTCTTGTTTAACTATCCTCAATGAAGTTTCTTCCTGCACTAAATTGGAGCAAATGCAGAGAACCACAAGAATTACACAGAGAGACCTTGGAACACTCAGCCTCAACGGTATGTCTCCATCAAACCCCTCCTCTCAGGGTCAGCAAAACCTGTGGAAGATGAGGCAGAAAGAATATGTCTGAAAGAATAGAGAGCACCAAGAAAATTGACTCTCTAGGCTAATATGAGCAATAGCTCATATGAACTCACATAGACTAAAGAAGAATGTTCAAGGCCGTCAAGGGTCTGCACTAGGTCCTCTCTGTTATTATTATGGTTTCCAGTTCTGTGCTTTTATGGGATTCCTGAGTATGTTAACAAGTGTATCTCTTATTTTTGTGCCTTCTCTTGGGTTTTCTTCCTTCTGATGGCTGTCTTGTTCAACTTTGATGTCATAGTTTTTGTCTTATATTTTAGTTTGATATGTATTTTTAAATGAATGAATGAATGCTTACTCATTAGGGTAATGGGTATCAACTGAACTGTGGTGGTTGTGGTGGTGGTGATGATGGTGGTGGTATATGCACATGAATATGGTGTCCACAGAAGTCAATGTGCCAGAATTTTTCTGGAGGTGAAGGAACAAGTGGCTGTGAGCTGCTTGCTTGGGTGCTGGGGACAGGAACTGAGGAACATTCTCCCTGCTCCCCTACCCATCCGCTCCCACTTCTTGGCCCTGGTGTTCCCCTGTACTGGGGCATATAAAGATTGCAATACCAAGGGGCCTCTCCTCCAAATGTTGGCTGACCTGAGGAACTTTGAAAGAGCACTAAATACTCTTAACTGCAGAGCCATGTCTCTAGTCCTAATGATACTTTAATGAAGTCTTTTAAAAAGATCTTTGGGAATAAAGAAAAGATCATTTCTTAGTTACCCAGACTCATGCACTAGATATAGGAGCATGCAGTGATGACATCAAGTTTCCCTCATTGAAAAAAAAAATCTCTACAACATTCCCCACACAATACAAAGTTTTTCAGTCAGCAAGTTATCTTGCTACAATGATGCTGCTTTGGCCACTGAACAGCAGTTAAACAAGAATTACATTTTTTTTTTTGAAAAGTTGATTTTGAAGCTATTTCTAAATATCTTCTAAACAAAGTTTTGAAAAATATCTTAGATACTTTGATACAGAGGAAGAGCACTTACCATTTGTATCTTTAGGGCAGGACAATATTTACCTTAATTATTGTTCAAATAGCTAACTAGTTGGGGGGGGGGGGCTAACCATTAAATTAGTCAAGAAACTATTGATTTCATTTCTCCTCTACTGAACATTTTATAATGAGGCTGTTCTGTGCTATTGCTTGCCTTCTAAGAATGACTTTAGGTTCTCCTCATCAGAAAAGACACGCGTGGGAGAAATTCATCTGACTAATGCTTTCAAGAAAAGAAATGAGTGTGGTTAACTCAGTCTCTCTAGGTTTCCTTTGGCACCCAGCTGCTTTGTAAGACACACATCCTCCACCACGCTGCCCTACCCTGCTCCTGTATGGGTGGGAGATACTGATGTCTAGAGGCATAATGTAGAGCACCTAAATCTTTTGTAAATGATAAGGAAGTCTACTACCAAAAATAACTGAAGTTCTCAGCATCGTTTACCATCTGTCTGGCTTATCACCTTTTATTCTACAGTTCTGTCATGTTTTGTAGCTAACAAAATTAGAATGGAATGGTTTTATTTCCTTTTATTTTCCTAGAAAATCTAATAATACTGCTGTAAATTTTCTAAACACCGATGACTTAAAATTATTAACTTACTTGAGCAATTAATAATTCCCATATCAAGTGGTGGCAGAGAGTTGTTACAGACTGAACTTTTGAGAAATATTGAAAAAACAAAACAGAATTATTTGATTTGCTGCAGATAGGAATCTGCCAGACGGACGTGGAATAGGTAAGCTGGCCTATGCTTAGCTGCAGCTTAGTCTTTTGTGGTTGGATGAAATTCAGTGGCTAGTTATAAAGTTGCAAGACCAGAATTAATTTTTTGCACTAAATTAAGTTGTGAGGAACATCATCACTGAAAGACAATAAACCGGCTCTGTTTTTTTGTTTTGTTTTGTTTTGTTTTTTTTTATGGGAACAACTAAAAGTCCGGAGGTACTACATTAGGCTGCAGCTACTTAATAAGAAAATTCACTTTAGGAGGCGGCCTCAGGCCAATGGCCACCTACTTGGTCAGCAGTAAGGTGTTAATCTGAATCCTGAGTTATTTGGGAACTAAATAAGGCTAAAATTTCTAATACAATATTGCTGAAAGGCCATAAAGAAAGAAAGCATGTTCATTTTTGAAATTAGAATTTCACAGTGGTTTCTTTATATGCAATTAGCTTGGTATTTAGAGGTTTATTGTTTTCAGTTAGAACTTGAATTAAGTATGTAGTGCACAAGCCTTAATGAACAGATATGAGTTGTTTGAAGTTGGTATTGACCTGAGATGCTTCCTCATGGATGAATGCAACCACTCTTTTGTTGTTGTTGTTATTTATAATTATTATTTTTTATGTTTTTTATTAGATATTTTCTCTATTTACATTTCAAATGCTATCCCAAAAGTTCCCTATAGCCTCCCCACCCCTGCTCCCCTACCTGCCTACTCCCACTTCTTGGCCCTGGAATTCCCCTGTACTGTGGCATATAAAGTTTGCAAGACCAAGGGGCCTCTCTTCCCAATAATGGCCGACTAACCCATCTTCTGCTATATATTCATCTAGAGACACGAGGTCTGTGGGTACTGGTTAGTTCATATTGTGCAACCACTCTTAAACTGAACATATTTTCTCAAGAAGGTGACATAATTATATTAAAGATTTCTTGATGTTACTTCTCATCAGTTAAAGAAGAGAAAATTCATTATACAAACATTTGAATCACTGAAGATTGAACTGTTTTCCCCTATGTTTAAATATATCTCAAAAATTACATTACGGTAGAATTCATATCTTTAAAGTAACTACAATCTAAGTTATGATAGTAGGATATAACTATTTGTAGCCCTGGCAATATCAGAGTATATGTTGCTTACTGAGTTTACTGTAAAAAAATTGACAAGTATACTAGAAGAGAGTTAATGAAAACTTTTCTAACACATCATCTTGTGCCTTATGTGCATACCTTTTACTTGATCTCAAAAAGGCCTGAGTGATCTCCAAAAATTTGGTTAAAGACTTAGTCTTGTTATAAGAGCACTCAGGAGCACTTATTACAAAATGTGACAGGAATAGATTCCATTAATTTATAAAGAGTATGCCATCAACTTCGATTGAGGCAAGAAACATGCCAATAAAATCCTTGCAAGAGCAAAGACTGGGAAAAGCAATTTTATAAAGATATGCTGGAACATTCTGTCTTTGGACTCTCATTTCTAAGGAAACCTACCAACGCCTGGGAAGATTTGAATATCTGCTTTGGTCTTGACACCAAGGGGAGGAAAGCATGAAAACCTAACATACTTGCTGCTTAATTGGGGGAAGTGAGAATCCAGGTTCTTGAAATGTTGTGATTTGGGGAGGAAGTGCACACATATAAAAAGCAAAAAATAATACTTTCGAGGTCCAGCCAGCAAGATGTGACAGCTGAGGACACACACACAGGAACTTAGTTTGAAAAAGACGTGTAAGGAGGGACACCTGTTTTGTTTTCCCTGGATCAGAGTGACAATGTTCTGAGAAACAAACAGACAAAAACAGTAATAGAATAGAGAAAAGAAGAAAGACCTCATTTACTAGAAGCTTGGACATAGAAATACACTAATGTGTGTGTGCGTGTGTGTGTGTGTGTGTGTGTGTGTGTGTGTGTGTGTGTGTGTGTGTTGATATGTGCTCTTTATCAAGATTTCATAACATACCATTAGGGGATAAACCAAGAAAATCAATGCTCAGAAATTTTAATCCTCTAGAGAAAATACGGGTGATTTGAATGGATAGCTTAAGAAAGAGCATACATAAGTATGTTGCTAAGTGATTTTCAGGGTGACCCAGTTCCTCTGATTGGTCAAGCACTGCTTGCATTCTGAGAAAACAGATAGAAATAAGAGGCACTTCGGATCAGGAATCCAGCTCAGGGCTAAAGTGCTTTGTGCATGGCCTGAGTAAGACTGTACAGCCAATTCCTAGTAGAAGAGGGCATCATGAGTCTTCTCGAATAATAGCAAGTGGGACAGAGAGCAGCCATGCCCAGAGTCTGATGGGTAAATATCATGTCAGTGTGGAGTTTCTGAGAAGCAAGGTGAAATAATGAAAATAGTCCCCAGGCTTTCATTTAGGTTTACATATCCAGGGCTTGTTTCTTTACTCTTTCTCTCTCACCAGGAGGGCCTCATAAAACAAACTGGAGAGAGTTTTCGAGGAAATACGAAGGTCTACTACCAACAGAGGAAGGGAAAACAAGTCTTTATGTTTAACAAAATTGCCAAGTCTATATGCGGTAAAGAACAACAAATCTCTGAACTCAGACAGAATAAAATCTCAGCGACTACAAGCTCAGCTGAAATTCCTTTTAAGCAAGAAAGGTATAGAGGGTAAAGGGAAGAAATTCTAAATAATTCAAGAACTCATCAGTCCAAAGACAGAGAGAGTAAAAAAAAAAAAAAAAAAAAATAGGCAATGCTGGATATATGCGCCTAAGAAAGCAGAGAGGCTCAGAAAGAGGAAGATGTTAGTCACAAGGAGGTTCTCTCCCTTTCTCTTTTTCTGTTTGTCTTGGTCCTACGCCCAATAACAGAGAAAATAATGAAATCACAAGATCTGGGTACAGTTTTCTTCACATTGCTGAAAGGAGCATATGCCTCAGATACTGAGAGACCAAATCCTTTGCATTCAGATTCCATTTTAGAGACTCTAACCTAAGGTTGAACTCAAGTTAACTAACAGGCCAGTACCTAATACCAGTTTCCTGGCTACCTTTCACCAAGGCCTACATCCAACACTACTTTTCAGGTTGTGCCACAGCAGAACCAGCGTCTAGCACCAGTTTTCAGGGGTTACTTCAACAAATCTGCACCCTCAAGCCTGTCCCTGGCACATCACTTCTTAACAACCACCAATCAGGAGAAAAGCCAAAGTCCAGCTTATGGTTTGGCTCCCAGCACCAGCCAATTATGCCCCCCGCCCGATATCCTTCTTGCCTCTATAAATGCTTGCCAGAAACTAGGCTCAGAGGGCTCCACCTTCCTGCTGTGTCAGGGTTGGCTGGAAGCCCAAGCTCAGACTCAAATAAAGAGACCCTAATGGGACTGCATCAAAATCAGTTCCTTTGTGGTCTTTTGGGGTTCACAAACATATCTGTTCACAAACATTTCCTGGGTTTCACAAACATAATACTATTTTGTGAGTGAGGAGACATGATGAGTAATTTGATGGTGTGTCAATCTTGACAATAGCATTGAAAGAGACAATTGTCACATGGCTACTCAGGAGAACTTATACACAAGGACCTAGGCTTTGAAGAGACATTAGATCACAAATCTAAATATTATTTTACTTTTTACTGAATTTTACTTTTTTTATTACAGGAATTAAGGATTATAATATTTTCATATTATATGTTCATATTTGAATATGGGAGGTTAATTTACAGATTATAATCTTTTCTCCAGAGTACTATAACGGCTTAAATCCAAATATTGAGAAGACATGGTTAACCATATTTAAATAAAGCATTAAGGATTATTTCAATAGTCACCACTTAATCTCATCTGGGGTTTTATCTACTGGTGTTTAATTTTATCATCTAAGCAGGTAGGTTATATTGAAGAGAGTGGTCATGCATAATTCGTATTGGGAAACTGGGAAATACTGAGCTCAGGGTTTAGCAAAGGTTTTAAGTTACTTTACTTAATGACCTGTTCTAAGCCAGTGCTTCTCTTGAGTTTAATGTACACAAGAATTACCTGGGGATTGAGTTAAACTATAGAATAAGTAGTTTCTGACTAGGCTAGATGTTCTGCATTTCTAACAAGGTCCCCAGTGAGGCTGGTACACCGAATCTGCATTTGTGAGGTTCTCACCCATTTCCAAATGGTCAGAGTCAACATATAACTTTCTGGCAATAAAATCCGGAGGCCTAACAACAACACAAAGTTAGCATCATTACCAGAGAGTCCTTATGAGGCTGGGAAAACGATTGTCCTAAGAGATCACCCTTCTCTTCTGATAGAGAGAGCAGCCAGGGTCATGGCTGACTGAGAAACACTTGCATAAAATAACAAGAAAAAAATGAGAATATTTGTTTCTCATTTTCATGTGTGAGGAACACATTCTTATCCCCAAAGATCTGAACAGGGAACAATCAGTCAGCTACACTTCACTTGTGTCTTTCTGTTCCATTTGCTTGATGATCTCAGGAAGTCCATATTCTCCCCTGGTGCTATGTAGCCTACCTTCTCCATTTTCTACAGAATCAGTGTTCTCTGTTCAAGAAGGCCAACTCTGAGACTCTGAGCAGCTTTTCTCTATAAAATGGGCTTGTCTAGCCTGAAGCAACTATCAAATACAAGCAAACTTTTACAGTTTTGAGTATTTCTCTTTTCCTTCCTTTTCTTCCCTCTTTCTTTCTTTCTTTCTTTCTTTCTTTCTTTCTTTCTTTCTTTCTTTCTTTCTTTCTTTCTCTCTCTCTCTCTTTCTTTCTTTCTTTCTTTCTTTCTTCTTCTTATCTTTCATTCTTTCTTTTGTAAGCAAAAATCAGTTTATTCTAACCAATTCACAGATTAAAATAGCTAGCTAAAGGAAGCCATTCAAACACTTTCCCACAAGATCTATACATCTTACTGAACATATATGTTATAAAATTTAAACAGGAGACCAAAACAAGACTGCATGCGATCAGAAGAACATATCAGTCATACACACCCATGTATACACACACACACACACACACACACACACACATCTAGATTTTTTAAATTGGATTTCAACTCGATCAAACAAATGTTTTCTTTTTGTTTGTTTTTTTTGCTGTTGCTGCTGCTGTAGCTGCTGTTGCTGTTGTTGTTGTTGTTGTTGTTGGTGGTGGTGGTGGTGGTAGTGGTAGTGTGTGGTACAAATATAAATAAAATTGTAATTGGATCAGGAGACGATCACCCTCTCCCACATCTTGGGGAGGAATTATGGCAACTTCTGAGTGATGTGAGGAGAGTCTGTTTTCTTCAGGTATATTACCCCTCAGAGTTTTCCTCATATTCTGGTAGATCATCCTAGCCTGATACTCACTATGGCCTCATTAAATGGACTTGGTAAATTTTAAAAATGAATTAATAAAATTACTAGAGAAAAATGGTAGGGGCTGATAGATGAAGTATTCTAGAGGAGGAACTGAGAGATAGATCGAAAAACATACTATATGCCTGATGGAATCTTCAGACTGCTGATGTGATGATGATGATGATGATGATGATGATGATGATGATGATGATATGATGACAATGACAATGATGGAGGAGGAAGAAGAAGGGAAGAGGAGAAAGAGAATGAGAAGGAGAAGATGATGATAGTGGTGGTGATGATGTGTTTGTCAGTAAAAGCATAAAGCCCTAAGCCTTTTCAAGGCTTCAGAGTGGTCATTCTAACTGTATAGAAGTTTACTGGTCAGTGTTTCTGCTTCCATTCTCATTGGATTTTTATTTCCTTTAGATATTTCTTTTTTATTATTATTATTTCCTCCAAGTTTTCAAACTCAGGATTGGAACTTGAAAATTTATTAGTGACTCCAAAAAAATTAAAGTAAAACAAACCAGAAAACTTAAGCATGTCATTTAACAAATGTTTTCTCATTTTTTTCCCAATTATGGAAATTCTTCCTCTCCTAACTCTCCATTGATAAGATAGATATGGAGCCAGAAAGAGGATGCATCAAAACTGTTTCTTCCTTCCTCTGCATTTTCAGGAGCATATAAGCACAGAACAAAGATACTAAAAATGATACATTTGTCTACTCAATTTCACTTTAGTTAGTACTTATAAAATTTTAAATGTGCATTAAATGTGTATATGTAAATATTCACTGACAATACAGAGTATGTGTTTTATTTACCCAATAGGGGCATAATAAATTAAAACAAACAAACAAAACCAATATAAAAGACAATTCTTGCCTTGGTTTTCCACACCTGTACCATGAACTACAAAGTACTCATGATGAAGAGGACATGAATCTGAAAGAAAGCAGAGAGGCTTACACTGGAGGACTTCAAATGAGGAAACGAGAAATGTTATAACTATAATATAGTCTCAAATATAAATATATTAAAACAAAGTGAAGGTACATGTCCTTCGAAGAGGGTTAGGTAGAAACCCATTAACATGTCAACTAACTTAAATACAAATGGAATGAATGTTCTAGCAGTTAGTGTCAGCATGTCCTGCGGGCTGTCAAGAAAGAACAGCTCGAACTGCGTAGGTACTTACCCCATAATCATAAACATCAGGGATCCAAGGGGTTCAAGAGTCTGAGGCCTCTCCAAACACAAGGGGCGTGCAGTAAGTAAGACCCTGGGAAGACATTTGCAAGAGAAGTCCAAGAAGAATCTAAGAGGTCTAATTATATGAAAGGACAGCTTTCATTTACAGCCTTTTGCAGTTTAGCTTGCACCTGGTCAAAATGGAAAATAGTTTCCATTTCACTCTGATCTTTCATATGAATCTCTTAACATGCCTAAAGTAGTAGCTAACAATTCCCTTTATGGATTGGTAACACAATCTAATTTTAATTCCACTCACAGAACTGCTGATTAACTGTGCTTAGCTCAAGCTAGTTGAGGGGTGGGAGGGCAGCTTCTACAGCTTCTGATTGGCAGCCCATGAAGTTGACTCAGATTAGGGGGTGGGGTTGCTTTCCAGCTCCTGATTGGCTGCCCATGAGGATGACTCAGATTAGGGGATGCTCCACTTCTACAGCTTCTGATTGGCTGCTTGTGAGGTTAGCTCAAAGTTAGACCATGAGGCAGCTTCCTGATTGGCTGCTTGTGACAGGTGTTTGTTTGTTTGCTTGTTTTGGCTTTTTTATTGTTTTTGTTTGTTTGTTTTTTGTTTTTGTTTTTTTCCTGGAATTGACTTGCTATAACTTTTCCAGTTGTATGAAACAGAAACTTAATCCTATCTCCAAAGCTACCAGTTTGCAGCCTGTCATGGAGTCAGCCTGAATCTGGCTAGCCGATTCAGTCCTTTCATTATATTGAAACATTGAAGTCAGTTTAGTTTTAGCAGTAGTATATTCCTGGGGTACATCATTTTAAAAGTGTACAAATCTAAACCCAACTCGGTATGTCAAAAAGAATTTACAAAATATTCTCAAATTAAAATTTTAAACTAAAAATGTCATAAAACAAATATACTTGCGACAAAAATATGTTAACGATTTTCATAGAAAAATCTTAAAATGTGTGCCAAGAAAAAATTATGAGCTTTGGGTGTACAAACATGCAAAAACAATCACACCTATATACAAAGAAATAACACTTATTTAAATAAATGCCTATCAGTTTTCAATGGTAATTTGATTATCTCTGATAAAAGAACATAATTGTTTCTTATTTATGCTCCTCAAAGGCCCATTTAGTTCTTTTAAGTCCTCTGACAGCACACCACCGCACACAATGTTGTCACATTCTCAACATTTGCCTGAAATTGCCCATTCCTAAATTAGCCTTTCTAGCAATTTCATGGATATTTTAGTTTAAATGTTGCATTTCCTTTAAGCTATCTGTCCTGCCAGTGTCACATTCCTATTGGCAGTACCAGAGCTTATAAGCATGTGAGCCAGGTATCAGCAGGAAGTAAAAGAGTATCTATTGTGTCATAGCTTTCGTAATTAGCCACTTTGTGGAAAGAATCACAGCCTCACAAAAGCATCTGGAATTAGCTTTGCAGGGTGACCTCTTTCTACACCTATATTGTCAGCAGGCAGGGCTCAGCTGGAGAACTGAGGGCTCTCTGTGTTGGAGCACAGTCAGAAAGCTGCCACACCTGCAGCCTCAAGTGATGAGCTTTGAAAGAGAAATTACTGGTGTCACAATTAACCTTGACGAGCCATGATCTGCGAATAAATATTCAGGTTAAAAGCATATAAAAATCCAGAGTGGAGTTCGTGGAAGTATTATCAAAGCCATAAATTGAGCTACAGAAACACATACTAAAATAGGTATCATCTTCTGACTACAGAGTATGTATGTACAGTTGGTATAGCTTATTTTGACTTTGTTCTTAAGAGAAGGTTTGCATTGATTAAAGAAGTATAAAGGATGTATTTTATTTCACACTCCCTTATAGCAATAAGTCACAAACTGTGACTGTGCTGAGTGGGGTCTTTAAAACACAGAAGGCTGGACCCTTCTTATGTCAGCCTCAGTAAATATTTGATGCATGAGAATTTCTACTTCAAAAAGTCTCTTGTGTTACACTGATTCTACTTGTGTTGCTTTGAATGAGAAATGGTCCTCGAGGGGTCATGGGTTTGAACACTTGATCCCATACTGGAGGCCCCGTTTCAGAGAATTATGGAATCATAAAGAGAGGGCACCTTTCTGGAGGAAGCACATCACTCTGATGTCATACAGCCTTCTTCTTATTGGCTCTCTACCTTGTTCCTCTTTGGAGATGAACATGTGACCATTTAGCATCCTGTTTCTGCCACGTTGCTTTCCTGGGCCATTGGCATCACTTCCTAGACCCTGTCTATGATGACTTCTTTTTGTTGGTGAATTTTCATTACTGTACTAGAAAATAACTGACACATTCCAGAACATAGACTCCATTGGGGTGAATTAGCAAGTATTTTTACAATTATTGGCCTAAGTCGGGCTTGATACATCTAAAGCCATGAAAGCTTCCGTAAAATCCTCAATTAAAATCGCCTTGAGCTGCTTGGGGATTTTGAACCTAAACTATAAAATCCTAATCTCGTGAAACAAATAAATTGAAGAATTTTTGTTTCAACTTTTGTGAGGAATGTCATTGCAAAAGCAACTCTATATTTTACATACAAGCTCCAGACCCTGATTAACCAGAGTGATTTTAAGATAAAGAACAGTACTAGAGGTATCTTAGCCCTGGGTTTCAAGTTACCATATGAAGATATTCACAGAAAAATTGATGCAACAAAAACCTACTTTGTTAAAAGAAATAAGCTTCATTCAGAGAGACGAATGCCACATCTTTTCTCTCAAATGTGGATCCTATATTTAAATATTAACACACATACTACATACAAATGTACACACACACACAGACACACACACACACACACACACACAGACACACACACACACACATTGTTGCCCTGCTATAAGGCCAACAAACTCAGAAAATTATAAGATTTGTATCATCTATAACCACTGAAGTATCCAAAATTATTACTCATAATATACATTGTATTCTTCAAATTATGCTAAGCTCTTTTTTATTTAATGAAGTATAAAATAAATTTTAAGCTGTCTTAAAAATGTTGCTTAATCCATGTGTTATTTAGAAATGATATGTTTAAATTAATTTTTTTTCTAGAGGTGTTAAGGTTATCAGATATTAAAGAGTCACTACACACACACATATATCAAGAGTGTAATGCTTAAAGTAAATAATGCATTACTTAGATTTTATTAAAATTAAAAAAAAATTCTGTATGAAAGCACTGGTAAAACAAAAATGAAAATAAAGAAAGAAAATATTTAAGCATAAAGCATTGGTTTCCAAGTTCTATGGAGGAATCTTTAGGCTCAATTATAAGAGATAAACAAAAACTTTAGTCAACATCATCTGACATGATGAGTGTAGATGCTCAGTGAAGGGACACTTACAGCCATTAGTCATTAGGCAACAGAAAGTCAAAACTATTGTAAGTTGCCACTGTATAAGTTACATAATAACACAGAAAAAAAAAAAATAAGGGTGAAGCTGATGAAGAGATTGTAAGAGGGAAGAAGACCAGAAAGAAGGAGGAAAACAAGAAAGCTATTTTCAAATCAAAAAAAAAAAAAAAGTATAAGGTTCAATGGGAAGGTAAAATTTATTAAATTATAAGGCCAGTTAAGTATGTGAGCTTTTTGAAATGCCCATAAAATAAACCACTATACTAGAGCCACGTTCATTGTCACCAACCTGATAAATACAATTATATGGATGAGCCTTCAGAGCACAATACTGAATAAAGACAGATATTTATTCTATACCTGTCATGATTGGCTTATTATAGCATTCTATCAATGACAAATTTGTTTACAAAAAAAAAATGTGTGCAAAATATTTGGGGAAGGAAGAGTGTGGTTTGAGTAGGATAAATTTGTCCTATATATTCAAATTATGCATATATTGAAGAAACTCATCAAACAATATTTTAAAAGGATAATTTTCACTTATGAAATAATAATAATAAAAAAAAAAAAACTCAACAAACATCACTCTTAGAAAGTTGTCATTGATGGATTGGCTCAGAAATACCTCAGTTTCTAGGTTTTTCACACAGTTATCTCCTTGGACAGAAATCTGATCTGTGGAATGGGGATTTACAATACAAACTTGCACATCTCAAAACCTGTCCCCACTGGCCCTTGTTCTAACATAAGTGTTTGTTCTTTTCACCTAGGTTTGGAATGTCCTGCTGAGATTATTAAAGAAAATCAATTCATCATGTCTCAGGGAACAAGCATAGTCATCCCTTTTATTAATAAACGTGGGGATCCATTATATAATTTCTTCTTGCATCAGCTTTTTTTGAAGAGAGTCACATTGATTTGGATGTACCCAGTAAAACCAGGGACATTTTAAAATCTCATTGACACAACAATGGGAAATGATATGGACCCGACCTTTTTTAGAGATATAGAAAAGATCATTCCGTAGACAGCTTCATAAAGATCCACTGCAAGGCTTCATGGAGATGTAAATTTAGCAGGTTTTCTCTGCCTAGGAGTCTCAAATGAATTGAGCTCATAACACCTGTGCTCGGCAGTCTACTGGAGGCATATTTGCTGCAGGTGCAAAGCGAAGTGATGGTATGATGTTAAGTTTGTATATGGTACTACAGACAATGATTTAGCTTTGTCCCCTATCAGGTTATGTCTATTTCCCAAATCACTTTGCTCTTTTATATTAAAAGTTAGTAATTGCTTTTAAATTGTAGTGGGTTAGAAGCCAAGTTGTTTTATGAACTTTTATATTTATATTATACTTAGCTGAGGCTGATGCACTGTAAAATAAAGTACATCCTTTAAACGCGTAGACAAGTGTTTATATTTTTCAATCGTGACCATGGTATAAAAAATGCAAAAACAAAAAGCAACCATCTTTCCAAGTTCTGCTCAATTTTGATGTTTGAATAGGAAGCACAATTAAGTGCTCCATTTTGAAAAGTAACACTATTTTATGAGAATATAAGTTTTATAATATTTATAATGGAATATTATTTTCCCTTTTACAACATTTTCAATAGAAAGAAATTAAATAGGTATTTTCCAGTACTGATGAATATTAAAAATTCCACAAGTATATTAAATGTTTTCATTTAAAATTGTAGTTATAAATATTTCCTGCCATAGAGCATTATCTAATTTAAATTGTAAATGATCTTGTAATAGAATTCAATCAAACATTACAAATGTTACTAACCATTATGAAGCCTAGGCTAATTAGTGGTGACTGCTTATAAGGCTTTCTTTCAGTGTTATAGTAATCTAATTTATGTTCACATCTCTAAATTATTTGTAAACTTTTTGTCAGTTTGCTGGACAAAGGATCTCAGCTCAACAAATATTTCAAGTTAATCTAAGGTAATTTTTGGTGGTGCAGTAATTTGCTTTTGATCAAAACAGATGGGCATCTCACTTATTCAAACAAATGTCAGCCTTGTTTGACAAGTGCACCATTCTGCTTGATAGGGGTTCACATTTCATCATGCTCCTGCTACTTGCTGTGATTTAGTTTGTGCTGTCAGCAACATATTAGGATTGAATCTAAGCTATGGGCTCAAGCTCTCCTATGCCACAACTCATGTTTGTTGACAGTTCTGAGGGAACCTGACTTAAAAATAGCATCATCTTAGTCACTTGCAGATAGATGAATACAAAAGACACAGACATGGACCTTACAGCCAACATGAGCTTGGAAGAAGTTACGTCCAGAGTTGCCCTTAGCAACCCAGGTAGTTTGTTGTCCTCCTTTGAGGTACAAGCTGTTTGGCTGCTATGTTGGGGGTGTCCTGTTTTTTCAGGGGCTCTTTATTTCACCTATCTATTTTCATATGCAGATGAACTCTCAATATTCTCTGAAGGTCACCTAGTGTCAGAAGACTTCTAATAATAGCCAGGAGTTTAATGATATTTTCCATTATTTTTTCTTTTCATTGTTACTGCCAAGAATATTCTGTCATACATTGAATGTATTTACAGCAAGTGTTTACAAGATCTGTTCATTATCAGACAGATTTCACAAAGCTGAACATGAATTGGGGGGTTGAAAGTAAACATGGCATCCAGCCGAGGGGTGCTGTGCTTGCAATCTCAGATCAGACTAGAGAGGCAGAGGACCTGAGTTCCAGGATAGCGCAGACACAATAAAGAAATGAGAAAGAAAGAGGGAAATAGTGGGAAAGGGGGAGAAGGAGAGAGGATGAGGGAGAGAATGGATGAGGAAAAGGGAGATAAGGTTTTGCTTTGTTTTCGAAGTAAATGAACTTATATGGTTCCAGGTTGTGTATGTTTTTGACTATTTACATAGATTTCTATTCTAAAACAAGCTCTGTTTTTACAATACCTTTTACAAAAATTTAATATATTATGGTAATAAGTTGCATATATGATTTAATTGTGACTACATTACAACTTATTAGTAAATTTTATTTTAGGATAGCACAAGACATTTAAGAAGTGTACTTACTGACAACTAATTCCAGCCAAAGTCTCAGACTGACTGGTTAACTTTCAGTTCTCTCATCAATTAAAAAAACAAAAAAACAAAAACAAACAAAAAAAACTTCTTTCTTGAGAGTGTTTACATTTAGAGTGTACCAACTCTAAATTACTAAAGTTTCCTATACCCAATTCTCCCTCTAGCTAATGAATATTTGAAATAATACTAATACGATTTTTCAGTGTTATAAGGCAATTAAAATAATTTCAAATAGTTTTAAAATGCCAGCCTTTAAAGAAGCATTCTGATGAAGCATTCTGATAAAGATGATTTACATGTATTTGTGAATTTTTCTCAAATGATAGTAACACTCTCCTTCACTTAACTTTCCCAAAACATAATATATGGAATAATTTTAAATGCTGTAAGAAAGTGTGTATATGCTTCTCAAATAGTAGGCAGACATTTGGCATTATTTTCCTACAATGAACATTATTTTCCTACCACTGATATACTCAGAGGAACATTAACACTGGGGCTTTTCTGAGTCTTTCATGAAAGTCCACACATGCGACCAACTTGGATGTGAAGGTTCATAGATTATATTATTCCATGCAAAGTATATCCCCCATCACAAACTCAAGTAATTTTAAAAGTTACCATTACCTTTGAGAATTGTATATGCAAATGTAAAGATGATCCTATCTAATCCCTTCATTCCTCTCTAAGTTGTTCTAACCTCATGTTTTTTTAAAACATAAGCTATAATGTCCAGCTGGTGCTGCCCATAAATTTATGTGTGGTAGGCCATGCACTGGAGCAGGAGAATCCTAAAGTACCTGTTAGTTACTCAAAAAAGAGTAACTGAGCCCTGCAGCAACTTTCAACCACTAATAATTCCTCATTATGGGGGGATGGGGATGGAGATAATCTACATCATCTATGTCAGACTGTAGCTGGCTGGATCTCCTGTAGGTCATCTCAGGTACCCACAGCTGCTGTCAGGTCATTATTCTGATACCCTGAAGACTGTGTTTCATAAGACTTCACACATGTTGTAGTCCCTGTAGATCTGTTTGTCTTTCCATCAGCATTGCCTTTGATCCTTGGTGCTTTGGGGGTAAATGTAAATGTGCCATTTATGGATGAGTTTAAAATTATCTCCTGCATTCCTTTCTTTCTTTTCTTCTCTTTTCTTTTTTAAATTTCTTTTTCATTAGTGGAAAGAATTAATTTCTTCTGACAACTCTTGGTCAAAGTCCATGAATGAGGCATGTCTGGGCAGGAATTTGAGGCATGAATCTGGAGGCGGGATCTGAAGCAGAGAAGCTGGGGTGATGCCCCTGGTGCATGCTCACTGCCTCAGCCTGCTTTTAAATATGACCCAGGACTTTGGTTTCTAGAGTTGGCCCAACACCAGCGGGAGGCAGTACCAAAGCAATCATTCATCAAAATCATGTCCTACAGACTTATTTAGAGTAAACTTACAGAAGACATTTCTTTTTATTATAATAAATTTTCATAGAATGTATTTTTCTAGGTCCTCCTGAGCACCTAACCCTTCCAATTCCTCACTCTATCTTTCTCTTTCTTATTAAAATACAAAGAGATATGGGAAAACAATAATAAAATAAAATAAAATACAGCGAAATAAAAACAAACAAACAAACAAACCTGAAAAAGTGAGTGTTACTCCACAAGGTGTTGTAGACATATTTAGTTCATACTCTGTATGATATCTTTCATACAATGTATGGAATCTTTTAAGCTCAAACATAGCAATAGGTGCATTTTGTAACTGGATATGCAGGAACCTAGAGAAAAAGGCTTAGTGGCAAGAATTACCATCTTTTACCAGTAAAGCTTTGTGCTTTTTTCTAAAATTATAGCTTCATATATTCACAAGCTTTAAATTCATTTGAAATATGAGAGAATATGACAATCATGCAAGACTTTTTGAGAGAAGAATTGGGCGATTCTGAATTCAAAGAGCGGAATTAGAAACAGAATATATACCTACTAAAATTTTAAGCTCAGCACATAATGAGTATAACATACATTTACAAGAAAAGTGACAAGCTCTAAAATTTTTCACAACCATGATTTTTAAAAATAAAATTCCTTTGACATTCTCAATTTAAATTTGAGGAAACAATGTCTCTGATAGATAAATTAACCCCACTTCCAATTTACAGAGCTGGGGAATGGAATGTTCAAGTTAGACCCCAGATGGTGTTATTCTAAATACACTTTGCAAATTAGTTTGGAGGTTTCTCTTAAAGCTAAATGTGGAAGGTCCATGAGACCTAGCTGTACCACTCTTTGGTATTGCCCAATGAACTCCATCTTCAACCCTTCATATCCTCTGTTTACAGCAGATCTTTAATATTAAAAGAGTGTTGAATCAGGCTAGATCGTCACCAGTAGATGAATGAATAATGAAAATATAGCTCAATAAATTTTCATGTAGCTGAAAAGTATCTTATGATCATCTGTGTTCAAATAAAAAAAGAAAAGAAATGAATGTAAAAAAAACATAGTGTGAATAGACATTGAGACAAAGAATGACTTGGTTAAAAACAATAATTAATATCTTGTAGTGCTGACAGAAAATTTTCAGATGAAAGATTTTTTTCAGAAGCAATAAATAGAATGTCACTTTCGATAAACACAGACAATAAAGGAATCATCTAATAAGTTGAGATTGATAATGAAATTTCATGTCAAATGAGATTGCTTCCTATAGAATGGATTAGTACGAGAAATGGAAGAAATACAGACAATAGATAAAAAAGTTAATTTTTTTTAGTAGAATATCTTTGTTGATCTTTAAAAACTACTTTCTCATATAGTACTGAAGGTTTGAAATGTAATCTTCAC
Organism: Mus minutoides; assembly: GCA_902729485.2. NCBI lineage: Eukaryota > Metazoa > Chordata > Mammalia > Rodentia > Muridae > Mus > Mus minutoides. Next base: position 1,393,175 of record LR749767.1, read on the forward strand.
ATGCTAGAAGCCAGGGGTATTTTTGGATTCACATCCAAATGTAACAACACTTGAAGTTTGACTGTACTATTTCTTCTGGGCACATGGTCCATTAGTCTGTTCTGCTACAGAATATATAGATACTTACACTGAAAGTATGCAAGCATTTTTTTGTACTTCCTCTGTTTCTCAAACTGGACTATCCCTTACCAATACTCTTTTATGCACCACAAATAAAATTGGGGTTTTAATTTTACAAAGTGACTGGAGTAAGCCATTAGATACTAGAGTCATTATAACCATTCAGTTCTCATGATCTAGAGGAGCTCAGTATAACAAATATGTTCAGATTAACAATGGCCAGAAAAAGAAAATATAACAAATTATGAGGTAGTTCTTAAACCATTTAAATTACCACAGTTTACTTGTACATATATTCTATTTGCCTATAACAAGTCACAGAATTTGCAAAATATAGGTAACAGAATCCTCTTTGAAACGGGTGAACACAGATTAAAAGAGGAAACAGATGACTACTCATTTGTGTAAATATCTCGTTTGTGTCATGAATTCATAGATTTGTGGAAACACAGCTAAACAGAATATCAACAAGTCATTATTATAGGGTTTATTATATATTTTATTTAAAGGAAAACTTTATAGATAGTTATAGTCCAGCTTTTATAATCACAACATGAATATATGGTCCAAAATACACTTATGTCTTCCTTCATTCTCAAGGATGATGTATTATTTTCTCAAGTAGAAAATAATTTCTATAAATTCACAATTAAAATGATATTTATACAGCTATTTTCAAAATCGGGATGTAGTAGAAAAAGCATAGGTGCTAAGGGTCACAGTCTGCTTGTGCTTAACAGATTTGGGGAGATAATAGTTCTTGAATTATTTTCAAGATGATAATGAAATTATTTTAATGATCATTGACAGAAAATCAAAAGTATTCAAGGCATTTTATGTTTTTTATCTTACACGCAATCTGAATTGATTTATAAGTTAGTTTTATCTGTGTATTATTGGAGAGATTAATGAAACCTAAAACTTTTAAGTAACTTCCCCACTGTAAAATATATAGCAAATGTGCAGAGTTCAATTTCCTCTCCAGCTGAGTCCATAACTGAGCGATACGAGGTCAGATCAGCCTGTTCATGTCAGGCACAGATTCCATTTTAAGGTTATGTAAGTTCTAGGCACGCTGCCTAACTTTAATTATAGACACATTGAGCTTGAAGTGTAGATGAAGACTACAATGAAATCCTGGGATAATGCTTTAATATTTTTACTTTGCCCTCATTTTAGTTTAATTATGTTGTATGAGAAATGACTCTTGAAAATGTTTAAAATTGTAAATTAACCAGGTTACAGAAATTATCATCAAAGGAGATATTAAATTGGACAGAAAATTAAAACAAACTACCTAAGAATAAAAAGATTGAGCAGAGTAATAAAAACACCTTAGGAATCATAAACTTAGAAAATGGTTGATTGATGATTCTTTTTTTGGCTTTCTAAATCGACAGACATATCGCTGGAAAAAAAAAAAAAACTAAATTATTATCTAATAAATCCAATGCAGTAAAACACTAAAATTAACAACAACTTGAGCTGCATAAAGAAAGGCTTAACCTGTACCCAAATAATACCTTTCTTTTAAAACAATGTTTGTTGTGAAAAGGTCTGTGCTGAGTAGCAGATGGAAATAGAAAAGTCAAAATATTCCATATTTAACACCACACGTGGTATGATAGATTTACAGTATGATGAGGTGATATCTATACATGTGCGCTAATTTAACTTTTCTCATCCTGCAGACAATATATTATCTATACATATAATCATTATATATATATATATATATATATGTATATATATATATATATATATATGATAAGCTTCTTATCACATCACATGGCTCAAGTATGTGGTATTTCTACAATAGGGACTTACTATCAAGTTCTGGAAAGTAGCCAAGAACATGGGTATTGGCATGAGAAATTTTAAGGGAAAGGCAAACGGAAGCTTAGAGTGCTAAATGATGCAAAATGTGCCTGGCAGTGTCCTTGATATTTAGTTATCCATGGTGTTAGGAAGATTCATTACTCCACTACTACTGAAAAATTATTGAAATGTGTATATATGGAGGCATGGTATGTGTATATTTTTTGTATGTGCCTTTATAATATTAGATGCCTTATGACATTTTTGCGGACCTTGGTGTTACTGTGCTCTCCTCACACATTTTCGTTTTCATTGTCCCTAACAATTTTACTCTCCCTCTTCCATCATTCAGACTTCTCATTTCATGACGTTTGTGTTATATCCCCTTTCCTTTGATATCCACCACTGTGGTCCCTTACTAGTTCTCTGCCTAATATGAGTACTATAATTTATAGATTCAAAGGAAACACCTACAAAGGAAGTCAGGAAGAAGGAAAGAGAAGAGAGGAAATGGATGCTAGTGATAGAGAAACAGAGGGAAAGAGAGAGAGAGAGGAGAGAGAGAGAGAGAGAGAGAGATAAGGAGACTGATTATACAATTGATATCTAAACTATCCAAAATATATTATACAGTAATACATTTTATATTTTCATTCAACTCAAAGTAAGCATTTTAGTAAAATCATATAAAATTTATTCATACAATCATTTCCATTTTAATGAATGGTAAAAGAAATAAGATGCATTAACAAGATATAAAAGTTTGTACTCTGTAAGAAAAACTTACTAAATATTCTTATTTGTAGTATATTAAAATATATATTTTTAGTTGCACTAATTGTTACTTGAGTAAGCTTTCCTAGGGTTGTGTGCTGAGAAATACTAACAATAAAGAAATTCTTCTTTTCAAAATCAATTTGCAATAATTTCACCAAGTTGAATTTGAGTAGTTACAACCTGTCATTCAGTATTCAAGGTGTATGCTCAGCCATTGGACTAGTTATATTAGTTGGATTTCAATCTTAATTCAAACCTAACAAAGCTGGTCAATGTTGCTAAGTCTCAGTTTTGAACAACAACAAAAAGTATGTATTTATCTTATAAAGCCATTCTTTCCTCTAAATGAAATAATTTGTGTAATGTTCTATCAGCGCAGCTATGCTACAATTACCATGGAAAAAATCGGCTCTTATAATTATTTGGAATACTCTGTTTCTAGACCTTAGGCTATAAAAACATGAATAATCATGAGAAAAGTGTGTAAGAGCTCATATCTGCACCCTAGGAAAATCACAGTCTTTTTAAAACGACCTACCTGAGAAAACCTAAGTCCACAAAGATTTTTTTTTTTTTTTCTTGGCTAGCAACTTTAAATAGCAACCCTATTTCCTAGGTTTGTGGACAGGAGGGAGAGAGATATATCTGAGTTGTATGTACAACAATAAAACCAGACAGGATTCAAATGGAGCAACTCAGTCATCCTGATTTCTATCATTTTTCATATTCCTATGTCTTGTAACCATGACATAGGAAGAAATGTGCTCTAAGGAAAGAGGTTCTATCCTGCCTTTTGTGTCAGAATGCTGGAAGAGTTGTCCTTGAGGAACTAAAATTTACCCAGAAGCTACATACTGAAATGGAAGAGACTGAGCCATTTCACTAACCAGAATAAGAATATTTCCTAACAAGAGCTGTTCGATAGCACTGAAATCTTAAGTATCCCACCTGCAGTTAACCTTAGAAGTTGACAGTCCTGAACAGAATGGTTGGACTATGTATCCTAGAGGCTTCTTTTACAATCGGAATCTCATGTCCTTCTCCCAGAGACAGATCAGAGGTCAGTGTACATCTTTATTTGCTTCTCTTTCTTACAAGACCACACTGAATAGTTCATTCTGTGCTTTTTACCAGCTAGTTGATTCTTTGATTAGTGTAATGATGACTGTTGGCCAATCCTTTTGAGATCCCTAAAATTCCTGATAACAATTAAGTTCCCTCTATTCTGTTACTCCTTGATTCTACTTTTTTGTTTGTTTGTTTGTTTGTTTGTTTGTTTGTTCGTTTGTTTTTTTGAGACAGGGTTTCTCTGTATAGCCCTGGCTGTCCTGGAACTCACTTTGTAGACCAGGCTGGCCTCAAACTCAGAAATCCACCTGCCTCTGCCTCCCCGAGTGCTGGGATTAAAGGTGTGCGTCACCACGCCCGGCTTGATTCTACTTTTTGAAAACTCCTTGATTCTGCTTTTAAAACCCCCAATATCCTCTGTAAAAGTCAAAGTCAGCTTCAGTTTTATTGCACTGTTCTATTGCAATAGTTGCTTGCTTTGGTATGTAGCTGGTGTTCAGCTCTGTTTTGACACCTTTTATGCTATTATACAGACATATCAAACCAATATTTACGTCTTATGATGTCTGTTCCTTCCACTACCTGTCCAAGAAACTTGAGTCAACTAGAAAAGGAATGGATAAGGTTTGCTAAAGTGGATTTGTGTGGTCAGTCATAGAACCCTTGACAAAGAAGGAAAACTACACTTGGACATATTTGTCTGCTAATTCAGTTTTTAACAATCTAAATGATATTTAACATCTCATCCAATATTTTTTCCATTAAACTATTGGAACACTCTTATGCATTGTTGTTTTGGGTGGTTTTTATTATTTGCCTGATTTTTAAACATACCTATTTTGAGACAAAGTCTTAATTTATTTTGCTTTAGCTGGCCTGGAACTCTATTTGCAGATCAGGATGGGCTCAAACTCTGAGATTTGATTGCTGCTGCCTGCCAAATACTGTGATTAGGGGCATATTCTACCAATCCTGGCCCTATGCACATTATCATACAGATAAACTCTTCCTCAAGAAAAAAAACAGGCCAGTCAAGGGTAGTTTGCTTTAACCTCAATATCGAGGTTTCTTGGTTTTACTTCTGGATCAGACAGGCCCCAGATTAGTCATGAGTAACTTACTTTCTTATCTATACAATGTGGATATGCGTAGTTTCTAGCTGACATGGCTTTATGTTTTCGATGAGTTACTGTATGAGCATTTAGAAGGAACTTAATGGCTCAGGACATGTTTTGTAGGGTCTGACTTGCTTTATTCCCACACAGTAGACATGTTAGACTTTCAGGACTCTGCCTGAGTAATTAGTTAACTAGTTACAATTTTCTCTTCTGAATACTAAGCTTAAGTTCTTTGCTTTATCTTCTGAATTTGCATTTTAAATCATTAGTCTATCCTTAAAAACCATGGTTTTGTTTGTTTGTTGGTTGGTTGGTTGGTTTGTTGGTATGCCATCAAAGACAATGGCTTGCAGCCTTCTGCTGTGTACCAATGTCACCACTGTCACTATACTGAACCCTCTTCACGGCTTTCCTTAATTACTCAGACTTTTCTTTCAACTTATTCCAACAGGCCTACCAATGCCTTCATTTGAATAACTGATTTTCAAAGACATTTTTTAAAGTTTATATACAGAGCTAGAATGAAGGATCAATGGTCAAGAGTCCATACAGATCTTACTCAGGGCATGAGGTCAAACATCATCTTCCTCATTAGCATCTTACAGCTCCACTATACTCCTGATTGAAGTGTTCAAAACCTCTGGCCTTCACAAACACCCATATTGAATTTCCCCAAAAACTCTACCAAAATGTGCACACACACACACACACACACACACACACATATGTACGTGTGAATAGATATAGATATAGAGATAGAGATAGAGATAGAGATAGAGATAGAGATATAGATATAGATATAGATATAACTTTTCATGAACATTTTTATAAGATGTATTTATTTTCCCTACATGTATGAATGTTTACCGGCACATGTGTATATGGATTGCATGCATGCCTAGCGACAGCTGGTGCCAGAACAAGGTGTTGAATCTCTGGGATGCTTGTTTGCTGGAAGCCAGAGCACATCCTGAGAGTACTAAGTGCTCTTAATAAGTCATTTCTCTAGCCCCTGTATTTTAAGAACCCTTGACAATTTACCCCAAGAACATCCTTTAGTGTTCAGATTTCCAGTTATTTCAGCACACTCTCTAAGTAAATAATAAAGTTAATAATGACAACAGGAATAAAATAGCAGCATACCTCATGTTTGCCCAGTAACTCTGCTTAAAGTGGACCCTCCAAAATTCTTCTAGTACAAATACTCTCTTTAAATGTATTTGCATGTTGTCTTAGTCAGGGTTTCTATTCCTGTACAAACATCATGACCAAGAAGCAAGTTGGGGAGGAAAGGGTTTATTCAGCTTACACTTCCATACAGCTGTTCATCACTGAAGGAATTCAGGACTGGAACTCAAGCAGGTCAGAAAGCAGGAGCTAATGCAGAAGCCATGGAGGGATGTTCTTTGCTGGCTTGCTTCCCCTGGCTTGCTCAGCCTGCTTGCTCTCTTATAGAACCCAAGACTGCCAGCCCAGAGATGGTCCCACCCACAAGGAGCCCTTGATCACTAATTGAGAAAATGACCCACAGCTAGATCTCATGGAGGCATTTCCCCAACTGAAGCTCCTTTCTCTGTGATAACTCCAGCTGTGTCAAGTTGACACAAACCTAGCCAGTACAATTGACCCCTTGTCAACTTGACACACAAACATATCACTAGTAAGCCTCAACCCTTAGTTCTTACTCATCCCCAAGATCTTAAATAACTTTAAAAGTCCCACAGTCTTTACATACTAAAAGCTCAATCCTTTTAAAATATCTAATATCTTTTAAAATCCAGAGTCTTTTTATGATTAAAAGTCGCTTAACTGTGGGCTCCACTAAAATACTTCCTTTAAGAGGGAAAAACATNCCTGGCTTGCTCAGCCTGCTTGCTCTCTTATAGAACCCAAGACTGCCAGCCCAGAGATGGTCCCACCCACAAGGAGCCCTTGATCACTAATTGAGAAAATGCCCCACAGCTAGATCTCATGGAGGCATTTCCCCAACTGAAGCTCCTTTCTCTGTGATAACTCCAGCTGTGTCAAGTTGACACAAACCTAGCCAGTACACATGTGGAGCCTTTGTTGGGTGAGCGCCTGTTCTCCTGACACCATTTTGTTTTCCCAGTGCAGAGTCCTGTGCTGAATATATTATTATTTCCAATCTGTTTTTTCTCCCTCCCCTCCTCCCATCGCCCCTGCCACTGTCCACATGTTCATCCCCGCCCCCACAATCCAGTCCTCCTCCTCCATTGCTATTCAGAAAAAGGCAGACCTCCCATGGATATCAACAATCACAATCACAATCTCTCTCTCTCTCTCTCTCTCTCTCTCTGTCTCTGTCTCTGTCTCTCTCTCTCTCTCATTTTTGTTTTTTTTTTTTTAACTAATTCATCTGTTTATTTGCTTTACATCCCAATTTCAGTCTCTCTATTTTCCCAATCTCCCCCTCACACAGCTACTCCCCCACCCTCACTCCCTACATTTTTGTCTCTTTAAACTGACAGACTTGCAAAATATTCCAGGACTTCTTCATTCTCACTGGGATGGACCTTCATTTCTATGTTTAGTATTCTGGAGCTTCTCCAGCATATGAATTATTAGACTAGTATTCAAAATTTCCCAACCAATCAGTTTGAAAGGCAGTTTTAACACAAAGTCCACACATTTTAGTATCCACTTTCTTTCTTTCTTTGTCTCTTTCCTTTCTTTTATTTGTTTCTTTTTTTTTTTTTTTTTTTTTTTTTTTTTTTTTTTTTTTTTTTTTTTTTTTTTTTTTTTTTTTTTTTTTTTTTTTTTTTTTTTTTTTTTTTTTTTGTCTTGCTTTGGGTTTAGAGACAAATTCTGTAGTTCGGGATGACCCGGGACTCAGTATGTTGTCCACCTTCTTCCTACAATGTTAGCAAATCTCTTGACTCGTCCTCCGTGTGTGTGTGTGTGTGTGTGTGTGTGTGTGTGTGTGTGTGTGTTTGTGTGTGTGTCAAGACCCCACACATCTCTCATATGATGCTCAGAAGACAAGTATGAGATGAGTTAGTTCTCTCCCTCTAAGATATGAGCCTGGAGGTGACCTCAGCTGTGCAGGATTGACCTTAGCCTGTTTCCCAGAGGAATCATTTTGCTAGCCTAAAAGATATGATTTCTAAAAAAAAACAAAAAACAAAAAACAAAAAACAAAACAAAAAAAAAAAAACAAAAACAAAAAAAACTTTTGAGTGTTACTCTCCAAGTCAAAGTAAATTCTCATACACACATTTTTGTAAAACTGATATTTGAGAAATTTAAACCCTTTGATATTTAAAGGTTTAACACAGTGTTTTATAAACAATATTGGATATAATAAATGAAAGCAAAAGAGAAAAGTAAGTGAAAATGAAGGAAGGGAAGAAGATAGGAAGAGGCAGGAAGGAAGGGAACTGGTTAAAGTCTGAGATAGGAATAACTTTCTCCTAGAAAAATGTCAATTGAATAATAATGTCTTAAAAGTTGATAACAATATCTGTCATATGCTATTCTTGACACAGAACTTATCATTACCTCTAATACATCCTAAAATAAAGTAGATGCAAATTTTAACTTCATGTAAATATATTAATCTGCCATGTTATTTCTAGAAGTTTTTTTAGTCTGAAACTTTGATTTTAGAATATAAAGGTTTCTCAATTTTCAAGAGTATTTTTGCATCATATTCTTCCTAATTTCTGAAAATTTATGAAATATAATTTTCAAAAGAAAACTCGCAAGCATCTAACTATATATTATGATTTATAATTTTATGTCTTACATTGTATATTGTATATTTTATCCATTGTATATCTTACAATATTATCTTTGTATTATATAGAGGGAGAAAACAGAAAATTATATGGCATGTCATGCCTCAGAATACTCTTTGAAAACTGACTTTGAGCAGGCACGATTGACATAGAAAATGGGATTCAGATGCTGGCAAGAGTACCTATGTTTTCAGAAGTGTGGAAGTCTGTAAAATATCACTGATTTTGTAACATTAAACTAAGAATAAATTTGTTGCAATCTCAGACTTTTGGGTAATTTCATAAAACATCACTTGCTAGTATAAAACAATTGTTGAGCCAAATGTGGAGCACATTGTAATCTTTTAAAAAACATTTCTAAAAATCTCCTAAAACTATGATTTTTAAATATATTTGTGTCAAATTTATTCTTTAATCAGCATGAGGGTAAATGCAGTCCTGGGTTAACATAAATATAAGAAAATGCATATTTTAACCTGATTTTCTATGGAAGCCTTATTTTAAAAATCCCTCAGGCTCATTTCAATTCCAATTGCCTTTTCTCTGTAACTTAGGAACATCTGTCAGTAGGGGTTCCCCAGGGAAGATATGCAACTTCCCAAAGCCTGAATCACACACCTATGAAACAGTTGGATGCAGGTTGCAGTGTTTTCCAAAGTGGGATTAAATTGCATTGGTGGTGGCAAGCTGTTTCCCTGCCTCTATTCCCTCAAAACAGACTTGCTCATTCAAATTTGCATTAGCCTTCCTCAAAGAGTGTCCTGCCAGCTTTGTGGTGTCTTTTCATGCAGAATCCACAGGCCTCCAGCAGCTGTCCCAAATTCTGTTGTTCTTTGTCTTAGTAAAGACATTTAAGGTTATGTGAGAATTGGCATATATCGTTATAGAATATATATAGAGTAAACATTTGTAATTACTCTTATTCTGTATACTTATGGTATCTTCAAAAATGGCTCATCATGTGCCATTGATCTATAAAATTACTAAGACACTGAACATAAACATTACATGTAGCTTTTTTATTATTATTTTAATTTATTTTTTGTACAATATATTCTGATCAAATATTTAACAAAATTTCCCCCAGCCTCACAAATGTACCTTTCACAGACTGGATTTTAGGACACCAGCATATAATGTTATGGGTATTAACGGTCTTCATTTCTAACACCACGGTCTTCATTCTGAAGTCACAGTGTTTTAAATTATTTCCTTCCAGGTTATTGCAGTATAGTATGTATTCATGCTATAAAATGTGTTGTTATTTTAGATACAACATGAAATGAGAAAAACAAGTCAATAAATTACTTAGTAATGGATTTTTGTAAAAAATCTAACATAAGATTTCATAGCTCTGTATTCTTTCTGCATAACACATCATTCAGCAAAACTTCTAACAAGAACAAAGATACTTGATTCATACATAAATATAAATTCCAATTAAGACAGACTAAAGCAGGATGGCTTAATTATAGACTTTAGGAATCGTTTGGTGGAAGGATGAAACGGGTAGAGTTTTAAGCCATATCTTCCTAAACCTACAACATTTCTTTCTTTCTTTCTTGAGTACAATAATTTTATAGAATTATAACTAAAGAACAAGTCCTATGAATGGATCTGGAGGATATCATCCTGAGTGAGGTAACCTAATCGCAAAAGAACTTACATGATATGCACTCACTCATAAGTGGATATTAGCAAAGAAACATAGAATACCCAAGATACAAGTTGCAAAACACATGAAACTCAAGAAGAAGGACGACCAAAGTGAGGATAGTTCGTTCCTCCTTAGAATGGGGAACAAAATACTCATGGAAGGAGTTACAAAGTTTGGAGATGAGATGGAAGGAAGGGCCATCCAGAGACTGCCCCACCTGGGGATCCATCCCATAAACAGCCACCAAACCCAGACACTATTGCATATGCCAGCAAGATTTTGCTGACAAGACCCTGATATATCTGTCTCTTGAGAGACTATGCCATTACCTGGCAAATACAGAAGTGGATGCTCACAGTCATCTATTGGATGGGACACAGGGCCCCCAATGGAGGAGCTAGAGGGGTCTGCAACCATATAGGAGGATAAACAATATGAACTAACAAGTACCCCCTGAGCTCATGTCTCTAACTGCACGTGTAGCAATAGATGGCCTAGTGGGCCATCATTGGGAGGAGAGGCCCTAGGACTTGTGAAGATTATATGCCCAGTACATGGGAATGCCAGGGCCAGGAAGCAGGAGTGGGTGGGTTGGGGAGCAGGGCCAGGGGAAGGGCATAGAGGAATTTCAGGATAGCATTTGAAATGTAAATGAAGAAAATATTTAATTAAAAAAAAGAAAAAAGAACAAGTCCTAGGTAGTGAATTATTAATAATGTTATATGTGTTAATCATTTTTTTAAAGATTTATTTTATTTATTATATGTAAGTACACTGTAGCTGTCTTCAGACACTCCAGAAGAGGGCGCCAGATCTTGTTACAGATGGTTGTGAGCCACCATGTGGATGCTGGGATTTGAACTTATCACCTTTGGAAGAGCAGTCGGGTGCTCTTACCCGCTGAGCCATCTCACCAGCCCCATGTTAATCATTTTTATTAGAAAATATATTTAAGGATATACTTATACTTCTTTGATATTTTAATGTGAATATAATCAGATTATACAATAGTTCCTAGTTTTGATTTTTTTCTGAAATGTATAGAAACTATATATCTAATTTTGAAGATAATTGAAACAATTTTATGTGTCAAACCTACACTATATTTTATTTATATATTTTTGTATTTTGTAAAAATTAGCATTGAAGAGATAAATTGTAATTTCTGTTACATCTTTCTCTGTTTTTACCTGAAAAACTTATTAATTTCTTTGTAAATATTTCAAAAATTTAGCTGCATTTTAAAATCAGTATATGATATTAAATTATGAAAAAGAAGTATTTTCTGTTTACTAAACAGAGAATAATAATTGGAAAAAAATGATATGTGGTAAAAAATATCTTAAGTAAGCTCTGATATTATAATAATCAGATTCTAGTTACATAATATGTATATGTAAGATATGTATTGCTGAAAAGGTTCATAGAATCTTTGCTCAAACATGAATTAATTGCATAAATATAATTTCCCATAAAATTCTGTAGATAGTGAAAAGTGCTAGGATGTGTGAGGAAGAAGTAAATATTAACGAAACACACTGTATTAAAGTAACAGGCACCAAATGGAATGAGCAGAAATGACTTAAGAATAATTTAGGTCAAATAACATGATATATATCATATGCAAAGCCAATTTTGCCAGAAACCAATTCTTGGTAAGAATTTAATATTACTCCAGTTAAATTGTAAAATTTAAACAATAAAGACATTTTTTCCAATTTTTATTTTTTGTGCCCTGAATATTCTTTTCTTTTTTCTTTTTTTCCTTTTCTTTTTTCTTTTTTTTCCTTTTCTTTTTTATTTTATTTTATTTTTTTTTTCATGATAGCTAAGATACACTCCTCCTTGATAAAAGCATTTCTCTCAAAACTGATTTTGGATGTACAATTTTAAGTCTTTTTCCCCTCCCCATAATATTGAAACCATGAGACTAAGAGAAACATCCCACTAAAAATCTAGAACTCCTGAGTGAGGTAACTGAGGACATGCAAGGTATGTACTCACTAATAAAAAGAACAGAATGCCCAGTATACAATCCACAGAACTTAAGAAGGCTGACAAACCCACGGACCCCAGTGAGGATGCCTCAAGCCCACTTGGGAGGGGGAAGGAAGCAATCACAGGAGGGAGAGGTTGGGAAGGAAAGGGGGCAGGGAGGGATGAGGGGAACAAGATCAGGTATTGGAGGAGGGGGTTGGGGGTGGGGTGGGGGAGACAGAACTGAAGCCCTGAGGGCCATTAAAAAAAAAAAAAGAAAGAAAGAAAGAATGAAGACAGACAACCTCAGGAGGTGGAAGGTAGGGGCATGCTCTAGAATGCACCAGAGACTTGGGAGGTGAGAGATTCTCAAGATTCAGAATTAGATAAAAGGCCCTACAGTGGGGAGTGGAAACTTGTAGACCCCCCCCCCCAGTTGAAGGAAGAAATATAGCAAAACCAAGACTCCGTAAAGCTTTAGAGTACTAAATAAGAAAAAAGTCACCTAACACAGCAAGTCAGTAAATTAACACCTTTCAAAATGCCTTTCAAAAATGTTACGGACATTCAGAATTTTGTGTCTTTAAAAGACCAAGGGAAATGTCAATGTTCTCTTTTATAGCATTGACTGTTCCATGATACAGTAGGTTCCAGCACAATTATGAATTATTTCTATCTACAAGGATCAAGGTGTCTTTCATTTGTTGTCTATCTCCTGAGTAAAAACTGCACAGGAACACTCTGCAGGACAAACTACGTGCAGTGAACATTCATTTTAATCATAAATAGCAACTTTAAATGGTTTTATGTTCAAAAATGATGTTTAGTCATAAAAGAAATTGTCACAATGTCTTGTTAAGTGGATGCACTATTTTCCAGTCGAACCAATCGTTGAATGAATGATCCTGTTTGCCTACAACTTTGACATTTGTAGTTCTCAGGGTTTTGTTTGCTTGTTTGTTTTCAATTTAATTTAAAATATTCCTTGAAAATTTTTTATGTGAAATCTGTATTTACATCATGTTCACACTCCTTCCTACCTCAAAATTCTCGATTCTCCATCCCTCCTTCAAAAATTCAGCAACTCTTCTTAATTTTTACTATAATAAAAATACATCATTCAAAATCTCACAGAACTAATAAAATGAAAGCAGTTATTAAATATGTTGAATTAAAACAATAGTATTAATAAAAATTAATTTTTCTGGCATAAAAAGTATATAGATAATCATATATATTTATATATATTTATGTTTATATAAATACAAAGTTCTACATCTACTAATATTGTGCATATGTATATGTTTTTAAGTGTAATCACTATATATTAGATAACCTAAGTGGGTGGAATGTCCCTGGAAAAACAGTATTTTCTTTTTCATAGTTTCCAATATTTATCTGTAATTTTAGTACATAGTGGTGAGAATGGGTATATATGTCTGTCAGTAAAACACATAAGTATGTGAGTTCCAAATTCAGACCCATGTAAAAAGCCAGATTGAAAGCATATGTTTGTAAATCTAAAGAGGAAGAGGAAAAGACAGGAAGATCCCTAGTGATAACTAGGCAGGAAAACTGAGATTATTTCACAAACTCCAGAATAAAGAGAAATCTGTCTCAAAAAATCAAAGTCAATTGGACAGGAGGTTGTCCTCTGAACTCTATTCTCACCTGAACTTATACATATGTGTGCACATGTGCGCGCGCGCGCGCACACACACACACACACACACACACAGTGCGTGATTCCTTGATCTCGGTATTTAACAGAGAAATAGTGCAAATAATCAAGATGTTACCTTTTTCATTTAGAAATTGACCAAGGATTTTAGAGATAATATCAAGAAGGTATATATGTGTCTGAATATTTAAAATTGATTTATTAAAGTGATAGATGTTTGTGAGTATCCAAAAATAGAAGTTTTTTTTTTCTTCCTCAACTGTTTACTCAGGAACTTGATGCACTTAAAATAGAAGTTTTATATTTATTCTATAATCCACTGTGAATTGTACTATAAGTCAAGTCATTTAAGTGGAAAACAGATTAGGCCTCCCAAATAAATCTCATTGGTGAACGTTTGTATAAGATTCTTATAGAAATGAGCATAGTGGTAATGCAATTAAAGTCTTGAGTTTAATCTCCAGTTACTTTTACATTGTTCAACATCAATAGTTAGACCAATTAATCCAGAAATAAGAAAAAAAAAAAAAAAAAAAAAAAAAAAAAAAAAAAAAAAAAAAAAAAAAAAAAAAAAAAAAAAAAAAAAAAAAAAAAAAAAAAAAAAAAAAAAAAAAAAAAAAAAAAAAAAAAAAAAAAAAAAAAAAAACAAAACAAACAGACAAACTATGACTAATCACACTCTTGACCACCAGAACACTGACCACAAGATCAGCACATATTCATACACACTTCGGTAGAAAATAGCTTTTGACACAATCTTTTGGCAGCAAATCCATTCTGGTAAGTCTATTGACAGAAAGTGGACTTTTTGCTTCAAAAAGTTATTATATCTGAAATAGATACTTGAGCCGGGCAGTGGTGGTGGAAACCTTTATCCCAGCCCTTGGGAAGCACAGGCAGGCAGATTTCTGAGTTTGAGAGTAGCCTGGTCTACAGTGAGTTCCAGAACAGCCAGAGCTACACAGAGAAACCCTGCCTTGAAAACCAAAGCCAAAACAAACAAACAAACAAACAAACAAGGAAAGAAAGAAAGAAAGAAAGAAAGAAAGAAAGAAAGAAAGAAAGAAAGAAAGAAAGAAAGAAAGGAAGGAAGGAAGGAAGGAAGGAAGGAAGGAAGGAAGGAAGGAAGGAAGGAAGGAAGGAAGGAAGGAAGACGTGTATGGGTGTAAACAGAGCAAATGATGTAATCACAATCAGTGCTAGAAACATCATCCAGGGAGGAGAGAATTAAGTTCTTTGGCTCTGCTGAAGAGATTCTTTGGGAACATGAAGAGATTCTTTAGTTTCTAAGACATTTAAAAATAGAATGATGATGATAATAGCTCTCTTTGTCCCTGAGTTGATTCCTATTTAATAGCCTCAATTATATAGTACACTTAAAATACATTGATTGTTATTTGGCATTGGGCAAAGACTCAAAAATTATTAACTAAATGAGTATTTATGCTCCAAAGTAGTACAAATGTTTTCCAATTCGTATGAATTCTTAAAAAAAAAAAATGATGCTATCAGAAATCAGGAGAGGCAGGGATTTTAATACTTCCATTACTACTATAATAATATCATTTCATTTATTTTCTTAGATATAATTTTGCCATATGGATAAGGGTATATTTGAGGACACCTTGGATCCTCAGATGTCTTTGGATGTATACAACTCCTGTTGGTTCTCTTGAATGATGGATTTACAGATACAATACCAATTAAAATAGTCAGTTTTATTCATTCATAGATTCTACTAAGAAAAATTCTATTGAAAAATGTAAATGTGTAAAGCTGGGGGGGGTGTCAAATGCACATTCATATGGATTTTCTTTTTCTGAGTAGAAGTTTATTTGAGGAAGACAAAATGCAACTGAGATTAAAATAAAAGATAGTGCGCTGTTAATTAAGATGGTAATAAATAGATGGGCATTGGTGGCACACGCCTTTAATCCCAGCACTTGGGAGACAGAGGCAGGCAGATTTCTGAGGTCTACAGAGTGAGTTCCAGGACAGACAGGACTCTCTCTCTCTCTCTATCTATCTATCTATCTATCTATCTATATATATATATATATATATATATATATAAATTGATTACTCTCTTCTCTTCCCAGGTTTTCAGAATCTACTATTTGGGAGTCAGTTAAATTAGTTATACTAAGAGAGTAGGATTCTCACCAATAGATGCAATAGATGGAGACAGGATAAGTAAGAAGGCAGAAGGTGTCTACAAACTGTCAGTGTCCTGCTGCTGCTTCAAACCCAAAATGGTGTTTGAATGTAAAGTGAAATTTAAGTTGTTGTAGAAGACATACAGTAAGGAACGATGAGCCAATAATTAAGCGAAGGCCATGGAATCCTGTTGCTATAAAGAATGTAGATCCATAAGTCTCGTCTGAGATAGAAAATGATGTTTCAAAATATTCTGAGGATTGCAGTACAGTGAAGTAAAGCCCTAGCAAGCATAATATTAATTAGTAAGGCTTAGTTTATATGGTTTTGTTTTCCTTCTTTGAAGCTGTGTTGGGCTCATGTGGTTGAGACACCTGATGCTGGAAGTACTGATGTATTAAGAAGTGGAACTTCTAGTGGATTAAGCCCTGTAAGTCCTGTTGGCAGTCAGCAGCCTCCTAGATCATGTTAGAGAAAAAAACTGAGTTGGATTCTAAACGTGTCATTTTAATAAAAATGAAATATAAAATCTTGTTGATTAAAAGGTTTGACCATTATAAGATATTTACACCATGGAAGAATGCAAAAAATAAAATTCCATTTATAAATAAATTTACATACACTTATTTATCTCACACATCAATATTAGATACTTACCAAAGAGTTTTATGAACTTCAAATTAAGTTTTTTAAATTATGCAATTACTAAATGAAAGCTAACCATTTAAAATATAGGATGATATCTAATTTCTAGAATACTCATTCAATTCCCCTAATAATAATATAAACTAATTTTTGCATTTTGTTAAGAAAATATATAAAAATAATAACTGCTCATTATTTTAAATTATTGAATAGTTTCACTGTGCTCACCTTCAGGTATTACCTTTAATATTCTCTCTCAAGGAAATAAAAGATGTTTAAATTGCTTGTCCAGAACTATCTTTTTCATCACCTTTGCTAAGTGTTTAGAAATATGAGTTATTGACAACTTTGCTGAGGAAATTGACAATAGTTATGGAGACTTGTACATTTTCAAGACTTTACTCTTTACATTAGAACCTTGATTATCTATGAAAAGAAATATGTCTAAGTTTCCAAGGAGAGTTCAAATGAAGCAAGTGTAGTTTGTACAGGCTATTCAAACTGAATTGTTTTAACTGAGTTATTTTAGAACATGCAAATAATAACTATTCAGTGTTTAAAGGATTGACTAATTGTTTCTGTTTAGTTTTTGGAATGTTTAGTATACAGAACCAGTGTTTAGTCTTTGTAAAATAACAATTCTGTGCTTCCTTTTTGTATTTGTAAATCAGTATTTTTTCTTGTAAATTAAGATCAATAAACTTGAAATTTTCAAGTTTTTAACTGTACATTTACATTTTCAGGCAATAAAATTAAAATATTTGATTTTCATATTTCTCAAATAAGCAAAATAAATGAATTTTTGTAAGGTATTTATATAAATTTAAAGTAGTTTTCAAATTTGATAAATACATTTTGTAAGTACTTTTAAATTTATCACAGATAATTTCCTGTGTTTCTAAATGTTTTATGACTGTTTATTTTTCATTAGTTAAAATCATCTTTGTATTTAAAATTTTCTTTGTGTGTCGACTTCTCCATTTGCAGACCCAGTCTATAACTAACTGTAAGAATAAATGTCTGCTTACATATGTCTGGATCATCTCTGCTTCTTCACTATCTGCTTACATATGTCTGGATCATCTCTGCTTCTTCACTATCTGCTTACATATGTCTGGATCATCTCTGCTTCTTCAATAGTGTATATGTTGCTTTGAAACATAGGAAACAAAACAAAACAAAACACACAATATCCCCCAATGACCACACACACACACACACACACACACAGAGTCTCATTGTCCCTAAAACATTTCAGATGCATTGGCAAAGGATCTCCTAATAAATATATATTATCAAAAATAATAAGTGCTTATACAATATTCATATTTCATTTTCACATTTATTTTTAAATATTTAATTTTACTTATGATTATTTATCTTCATGAAATCATATTGGATATTAATTTTTTTACTTAAGTATTTATCATAGTCTTTTTTTTTTCTGAAGACATTTTAGAATGTAGCCTTCAAGTACCATGCTATTTACTTGCAAAAACATATGAAAAAACTTAATGTGGTTTTATTTTCTGGTGAATATTTTCAGCTAAATCAATGATTCTGTCAATTAACTGATAATCCAACTTAGTATACATCTATATATTTCTAACATATTTTCATTTTCTTGTGTAGATGGGAAGACTCATCATGAACTTAGTGGCTTACCATGATACACATCAATTTTACTTTGATACAGTTTGGGATGTCAGACTTCTGAAAGCCTGTATAGACTTAAGTCAATCCATTAGAAATGTCACGTGCTCCTGAAGCCCTGTGAGGTATGCCTCCTGGGGCTTCTAGACAAGACCACCTTTCCTTTGCTATTTCACTCATTTCCTTCCCTCATCCCATGCCTTGGTCTTCAATCTTCCTGCCTTCTTTTAGGAGGACTCTTGCCATCATATTTTGCCCCTAATTATGTATATGTAAGATAATTGCTCCTTGCCAAATATTATGACTAATTTGTTTTTTACCCTAAACTTCTTTACTCTGTTAAACCAATTAATCAGAGGAAAGAAATCTCCTCTTCATAAATATTTGATAAAATAAAAGCAAACTATAGTGTAAATTTTCAATAAAAAATGAAGAAAGAGAAACATTGTATCTAAAAGAGGAGAAGCAAGAAAAAGGGTGCCAGGAGGGAAATGGCAAGGGGAGAAGGGAGGGGCAGAGAGCTGGGGAGGGAAGAGAAGGAAATAGGGAAACAGGAAATGGAAGGGGAAAAGAAAGCAGGAGGGTGGAAAAATAGGAACACCAACAAGCATAAAAGGCTCAAAAAGAGATAAAATAAATTATTTCTTCTGCAAATACAATACTAACAGAAAAAATTTTTAGAGGAATAAGTCAGAAAGTTATCAATTAGAGAATAGCTATCAAACAGAATTCTCTTCTAACATGTTTCTTCCTTTCTCTTTAATCTTAATAAATTTGTGTCCCATGAAAATGACCACAATGGAGAGTGTGTGGTTGCTTTTACCATACATTTAGGAAAGCTTCCTAGGTTGTCATCGAGCTATGTACTCCATAGCACAAATCCCTCTTGAGTTGCCTGGCACAAAAGATGAACCAAATTATATTCACAGATACAGGTGATACAGGCCTGAATGCAGATACTACCATAAAATGTAGCTAAAGTCTTCACATTTTAGTTAAACTTATTTTCATTAAGTAAATATTGCATGTGAAAAATACTGTCAGAAATAAAAATACTGAAATATAATACGATAATTAATGCTAGAGATGTTTGTCCATAATTAGGTATATCCAAAATATTAATAGCAGACTAACAAGATTTAGCCAAGTCATCGCAAATTAGATTCCAAACATGAAGAGGAATCACAGCACACCTTGAAACTGCATATGATTGATGAAGATGACTAAATTGGCAATAACATTGCCTTGTGTGATTTTTATCTTTCCAAACATCTTTAAAATAGAATATAGCATTTGTTTTTGTTTGTTTGTTTCTTTGTTTGTTTGTTTTTTAAATTTGTCATTAATTTTGTATTTGGAATCATTCCTAATATTTAATAACGATGTTAGCTGTTTCTATTTCTTTTACCTTTGTTTCAGGACTAAGGCAGTATTTCCATGATCATGAGACACTATAGCAGAAGTTAATAGGAGTGAATATAATCACATACACTGTAAAGTCAATTCCTAATTAAATTTAAAAAAATAGAGTGCATTATATTATATCTTCAAAATATGGATGGTTTCCTGGTTCACCATTAACAAGGCAGCGCGATATCACTGCTATTACCATTAAGGAGAAGCAAGTACACACCAAGTGACCACCACTGAGGTTTCTTATCAGACTGTCAGGTTCAGACGTTCTAGAAAAGATCTGTGCACTACAGGTGTAATCCAATCTCAAAACTCGATTACATATGCTTGAAAACCAAAAACCTCTAGCATCTCATCACTCCTGCTTCCCACAGTTCGTGCCACAGCTGACCTATAACAAGGAGGAAGCAACAACCAAAATGGGTGAGGATGTAGCTTCATGTGCGTTTCCCTCCAGGAGCAATCACAAATCACAGGCTGAGTCAGGATGCAAGGACAGGCGCCATTCTCTTCTCTCATAGGAGATATTCCTACAGGTAAAGCTTCGCTGCTGAGGCTGCTGATCAACTACTGCTGACAGTGGGGTTCGCTTCTTAATAAGGAGGTAGTTATGCTTCTTGAGCAAATTTTCTACTTGGCATTTCGCCCAGAAAGAAACACTGTTATGACCTACGAAGTCAGGTGACCTTCCTCAAAACTCTGATTCAGCTCCACATACTAATTTGCTAGCTTCATGAAGACTGTTCATTCACAAGAATTCAACTATTCCCAAAGGGATGTCTTTAGTATTAATATGTGTCCTTTTAAAGAGAGCCCCACATTTTTCTCAACGACAAAGAGAACTTCCACTTTCACCCTTTAAACCTCACTTATCAACATCATCCCTAAGCTTACATGCTTGTCAAGTCATTTCCTCCTAATTAAGCCACTAAATCAAAACCAACTTAATATTATGGTGGCACAACCGTGAATAAAACTATTCCTTCTGCACGAAGTGAATAATTTAGGATGGAAGAGTGACAGGCATGTCTAATTATAAAACAGCCCATCAATCTGCCTTTAGACCTAAGAATCAAATTTAATGATGCACATGAAATGACCTCTGTTTGAGTACCTTGCTTAGGAAATGATGAGTTATAAGAACTTCCTGCTGAAGGTGTGGTCCAGAGGTGAGAAATGGCATTCCAAATTAAATGACAGAAAGACCATATGTGGTGTTCACTATGAGAATACTAGGATATGAAGATGAGAAATTGAACAAGTTTCCTAACACGTAATGAATAATATTATATACTAAAGATCTTAACTTAATTGGTTATATTAAAGATCTTCACTTAAAGAAAAAAGTGTGTGTGTGTGTGTGTGTGTGTGTGTGTGTGTGTGTGTGTGTGTGTGTGTGTGTGTTGGGGAATATCAGGAAGACTGCACACAAGGAAATAGCAAGATCAAGTTTACAAAACCTGCTCTGATAGACCTGTAGAGTAATGATGAAAATGGGCAAAACCACAGTATATATATGTGTGTGTGTCTGTGTGTGTGTGTGTGTGTGTGTGTCTGTGTGTGTTTGATATATCTCAATCAAACTCAAATCACTAAATGTAAGAGCAAAGCAGTTTAAGACTGTAAGGAAAACACAGTAGAAACCAGTATGGTATTAGATTTGGCAATGGTTGCTTTGGAATTTTCACAAAGCACAGAGAAGAAAAGATAAGAGTTCCAAGTTGACTACATAATCAGTAAAAGCCAATTGAATGCCATTAAGAAGTAAGCAGTATCTAGAATGGAGATGTACTAATAAATGTTTCCTGTAAGTTTTCAAGAGTAGTGGTCTAGAGATAGAGAGAGGCAATGTATGTTCTTTGGTCTCATTGCAGAATATGATTTTTAGATAAGTCAGAACAACTGATCTTGGGAAGGTTACTAAAATCCAATTTCTCATGTTTCCTAGTAATCATAAAATTCATAAACAGAAAAACTATTTGATTATTTTTGGCAAATGTGGCTGAAATTTTGTATAAGTCAGATTTAAATAAATACCCTTGCCATTTTGCCTGTATAAATTTCAAACCTGTTCAGTGTATTTCCCGACTCTTAAATATCTGGATTGGAAGAGAAATAATTATTTAAGAATATAATGGTTTTACCTATGAAAACATTTTGCTTCCAATTTTAGTTTCTAGCTAAGGAGTTTGAAATTTAAAGATTATGGTAATGGCATTGATTAATGTCTTTGCTTCTTCATTTGAGGCTCTAAAGAAAGCTGAAGAGTGAACTTCTAGCATTCACTTTGCTTGCTTTCCTGGGGCAAGAGGCAATTGTATGCATGCTATGAGAAAAGAAGCCTTTCCTATATGGCTCTACTCCAGTAAAGAGAGAAAACGGGCTGTCTGGCCAGAGCACAGCCATGAAGTAGGCATATTATTCTGCAAGAACTAAGAGTTTCTCGTGGATACTCCTTCACTTCCATTAGCTGCTTTGCAAACCGAGTGTTTCCTTTGTAACACACAAATTGCAAAACAGAGTAAGAAACATTCCAGCCATTGTCGGGCACTGGAAAAGGTAACTACTGATCATGAAGAAACATAGCAGCTATGCATCAGCTTCTTCTTAAGAAAAGAATCAGTTGAAGCAGGGTGCATTCAGTTTAAATTATAAAGCATAAGAAATAAAATATATCCTTATATGTATGATACACAAAGACTCATGTTGTTAGCAACTTATGGGATATGTGTGCGAATATTCTATGAGGAGATATCATTAAATCCTCACATGGCACAGATTATTAAAGGGATCATGATAATTCATGGTTATCCATTAATTATCTTTCACAGTAAAAGTTCATAAATAGGTTTTTCCATGTGAAAAGAGAGAAATATCTGCAGAATAATAGACATAGAAAAAGGGAAATTCAGGTAATCAGATAGATTATTATGTGCAAGAAAATAAGATGTGTTCTCTAAGGATATACAAGAACACACACACAAGTAAAAAATGTATTTACAGGACACTACAGTGAATTTGGCTGATTGTCATTGAATGGAAAATAGTCAGATTTTAATGTGTTACTTCTCACCCATAGGAAATGGTATGCAGGCAGCAGTTATGTTGCTATCAGCTTCTAACACTGTAAACAAATGCAAGAGGTCTTTGGAAAACCCACTGTGGCTCTAGCAAGAATGCTCAATGGGTGGTGCCATGAGTTGCCAAGCTTCATCTGAGTTTGCTCCCTGTATGCCACACAGCAGAAAAAAGACAAAAATTAATCAGGAAGTTCTCTACCCTTCTCAAGTGCACTCATGTGAAAGTTTGTGTTCATATGGGCTTACAAAACTAAGTGATTAGATAGATAGATAGATAGATAGATAGATAGATAGATAGATAGATAGATAGATGATAGATAGATATACAGACATATAGATTTAATATATTTTGTGATCTTACAATTATTTTGTAAAATGCTTTAGTCCAGTGTGTGTGTGTGTGTGTGTGTGTGTGTGTGTGTGTGTGTGTATAAACACACATGTTTATCTAACATATGTGGATTATATATTTGAATTAATATTAATTTGTTAATTAAAATTGTTTTCTGAATGAATCTTTGGTTCCAGATGCTTAGAAAGTTAAGGCTCCCCAATAAAACTTACTTGGACAAAAAAATATTTAATAATGTAAAAATCTGCATTAAGACTATCCTATAAAGAAACTCCTAATGTAACTTTAAAGGTACTGGACTTTTGAAAAACAGTGTGTTCCCTGCATATACTTCTTTTATGTCTCCAAATAAACTCTAATAAAAAATCTTAAACTGAGTTAGTCTAAATTCCAGGTTTTTACTTGCATTTCTGGCTTTCATGAGTTGAAAGCTAGATATTAGTAGATTCTCATATCCCTCTATGTTCTCTGACATATTATAAAAACAGTATATATTCTATTTTGTATATTTTCAAAAGTACTCTTCTTAGTGCAAAGTTTGTGATTTTACTGTCTTTTACTATACCAAATTTAAAATATATTCTTGGGTTTGGGGTGGTAGAATTTATTGGAATACCTTAATTACCCTGTAATTCATTTTTCCACAAGCAAATAATAAATTATTTTTATATTTTAATAATTTTAATATCTAATATTAATATAATTTAATAGGATAAATTGTACATATTGAAATCAATACAGTATCTACAACAATAGTACACTACTACTTGTAGAAGATAACTATGTTTTAAGAGAATAGATAATCCTAGATTGTTTCGCAGCTTCAGGTACAATCCCTGGGTCATAAGTATATGATACATGTGAAATATACTAACTTAGAAAAATGAACATTTTTGATGTACACCATGATTCCTAAATACTAGGCATTAAATTAAAGAATTTACTTAAAATAAAATCAGTTAATTTCAGAAAAAAATCTCACAATTAGTGTTTCATGCTTATGAACAGAAAATTTAGTTTGGTTTACATTTTCTTTTTAAATTGTCATTATACCTGGATGCATATGATATATTAAGACATTAAAGTATATTTGCCACATCTTTCTTTGTTCCATATGGACTAACCCCATTTCCTCACCACGTTTTCCTCATTGCTGGCATTAAAAATTTGGTTCAGTGAGAACTTTCAGGTGTTAGTACTATATATATATAATTTTCTAAATGTTAATGTTATAAATCAAGATTCTATTTGACATGAATAAAACCCTTGTTCCTGATCCACTTTCCTTTATCTTAATGCATGCAGAAATCCAAAAAAAAATAAAAAATCAGCTGATAGTACTATCAATTTATAATATCCCTGTTGACACTCACAGACAACATGTTATTATTTTCAATAAGACAATTTTTTTTCTGTAGGAGTTATGTCAAAGAACATACTTTTTGGGCAAACATCCATACTCTATTCTTATAACAATATTGAACTGTGTGTAGTTGCTCTAAGTATACCTAATTGTGAGTATATAGTATAAAAATCAGCCACACTCACTAATATACTGAACACAACCAGACAGGGAATATTTGTGAAATGTTTTTGTGTGTTTTGAGTGATTCACCTCTTTACAAGTTAGCCAATACTGCTTGATTTGCTATGAACTTAGCTAATTATTCTAAATGCTTACTAGAATGAAAGGGAGGAAGGAAAAAAGAGAAGATGAAACAGGAAAGCTCACAAAAGAAGGAAGGAAAAGAGAAGGCAAGTCAGGGAGGTTCTCTAATTCCTTTCATCTATGACTAGGGGATTTCCTAAAAAAAAAAAAAAAAAAAGCAAGTCTTGCAGAATATATAGCATTTATTTTTAGTACTATTTGTTTTTATGGTCACTTTTTAAGTATCTGTTGCCTTTAGTTCTTGATTCTCTATCAGAATATCATGTAGTAGATAATTTGGTTTCTAAAAATTTGTCGGTTACATTCGGAGAGGAGGGAACATCCTAGAGCATTGCTCTGGTATCTGCCGAAGGTCTCCATGCTGTGCCATAATTTGACAGAGGAACAAGAACACACGTGTGAGACAAGAGAGAAAAATTGTCGGAATGTATCTCCCATAACTAAGACCTGATATAGCAGCCTTATTTCATTTGTGAGCACAGAGCCTCCATGACCTGACTACCCTGTAATATGTCACCTCTTCATAACATTACAACAGCAATTGAATTTCAGTATGACTTTTGAATGGGACCTTCAAACCGTAACAGGATCCAACCCAGTACAGTGCTGTCCAAATAAATTGAATTGGTTTTGGTTAGAAGAAAGAAAATTAAAATGCACACAGAAACCATAATTTCTATGAAATATAAAAGCTTCAGTCAAATAAATTGAAAATGTTTTCTTCAGAGGTTTTAACAGAAGTGTTCAGAACTAATAACCTTGTAGCGTGATGAATTTTAAAAAGAAAATATGAAAAAAATTCTGTGAATCTCTCCATAGAATTCATAGACAAAATGCATTCAACAAAAGATACTGATATCAATGAAATTAACAAAATTACAAAAAGTAATTAATCATTTTAAAAGTATTGACTACTATTTCAAAAGAAATGTTTAGCAAATTTTCCAAAGCACAGTAAATAAAATATAAATCTCGATACATTAATACTACACACTGGCTTGTTGAATGCAAAAAATCATTTTTGTTTTATCAGCTTTCATTACATTAAAGTATCTATCTTTCTCTCTGTAAGTTTTTCATTGAGGCCTTGTTGACATCCATGGTGAGTTTCCCTATGTGTGTACTTATTGGTGATCATGAGCAAAAATCTTTCCTTTGTTCTTTCAGAGCTATATCTTACTTCAATTTAACAAGAAAGTTTTCAGTTCATGACAGAAATCATCAATGTCATATAATTTTATATGTTATATTCAATACCCCCATATACTTTACTTTAAAAGTAGACACTTACAAGTTGAATGAACCAAAAATGTGAGAAAAACTTTTCCAAGAAAAGTTAATAATCCCCTAGCTAGAGAAGCACAAGGACATGTACATTTCTTAAAGCCTACTATAATAAATGCCTCTTAAGTGAATGCCTAGTACTTATTGTTCACATTAGATAAAATGTTTTAAATGCATTTTTTTACTAATAATACTGATTATTTATTACAAATAGTCATAAATATGGCATTCTTTAGACTTGTGTATTTTATCATTAACAACAATCAAAAGTACACATATTGTTAATGTGTGGTTTTATCAAGGTAAGAATACCTGTATGCTAAATCAAAACTTAGCAACGTGATGGACTAGAACTAGCCCTAGCACAGTAGAATACTGATGAGGGACTATATCCATACGCATATCAATCATTTTTTACTTGCTCACAAGTTATATTAAAAACATATACACCAGGTAAGCTACAAACCCTTTGGTCTATAATAGTATACTGCCTGCAAAATATGTTAGTGCAATAGTGGCACCTAGCTTGAGAATGACCACCATTGTCTGATTTGCATCAAGACCTACTACCTGAGTTGGGATTCAGATTTGACACTGCTGATATGACCAGGAACCTGAGACAAGATAGCCGTGGAGCTAGTGTAAAACCGAATACTATTGTTCTAAAACAAATAAACAAACAAATTAACAAACAAACACAAATGCCATCAGCAACAAAAACATAGTATAGCTATAAAATGACTCCTAAAGACGTGATATATTTTGCTATGCTTCATAGAGTAATGCCTTAATCGGCCATTATCAGAGAAGCTCTCTCCTGCAGCAGATGGAAACAAATACAGAGACATACACCCAGACACTATGCAGAGTGTGTGAAGCCCTAATACACTCCATCTCTAGTGGGCTGTCTCCATCAAATCATTCTCCTCAAGGGTCCCTCTTCTCCAAGAAAGAAATGGAATAAGTACAAGACTCAGAGGAGATGGAGGATACCAAGGGACAAGGTCCTATAAATCAACAGGATTGATTCTCATATGAACTCATAGACACTGAGGAAGCATGCACAGGGCCTGCATAAGCCTCTACCAGATGGAGTTCTAGAGCTGGAAGAGGTGGATACATGCCTCCACTCCTCAGACAGAGCCTATCGCCAATACAGAATCATTTGGAAATGAACATTTAGTTCTCTCCCAGGGAGTCTCACAGGGAAAACAAGCTAGTCCTGAGGTTAGCCCATATGTCCAGCTGTAGACGGCCAACAGAAGATGAACTCGGAAGAACTGGAGGTTCTTTGCCTCATCATGTCAGGTTAGGGTCTTCTTTTATTTTTTCTAAAGTTTATGTTTTTTTGTATCTATATTACAACTCTACTTTAGTGCTTTTATGGGATTCCTGAGTGTGTCTGTTCTCTCTGATTTTGTGCCTTTTCCAGGGCTCTTTAGGTTTGTATATTTTATGTTCCAATGTGTTTTTATTTTAACCATTATCATATTATATCATATCATATCATATCTCATATCATAATATTCAATCCCAGTTGTTTTTTAAAGAGAGACAGAAAAGTACCCAGAGGGAAGGGGAGCTGAGTAGGAACTGGGAGGAGAAGAGAGAGGGAGGAAAAAATCCGAACACACACACACACACACACACACACACACACACACACACACACACACACACTTGGCCCAGGATTGCCTTAGCCTATATCATTCACAAAGCACACTTTCTCAAGAGTATGACCAAGGAATAGTATAGTTTGCAAATTTTTCTTAACAATTTCTGCTAATCACTGAAGGAGGAAAAGAATTGTTAAACTTTATGCTTCTTATTTTTTCAAATCATCTATATATTACATTGTGAGCAACTCATGCCAGTATTCACAGTAGGTTGCTACCTATATATTTTAAATGACACAAAAGATGAAAACTTAAATCCTTCTTAATACAGTATTTTAAGAATGTGACTGTCATAATCTAAAGTCATGAGGCTCAAAGGGGACAAGAGTTAACATTTCATTCCTAACATATAAAATAACACAAAATATAAGTCTGTCACATCAGTTTACAATTGCTAAAACTGAAACCCTTCCCTACTAGTAGTAGTTCACATAAGTAAATTTGTATGACTCATAGAATCAAGTCTTAAGAATTGAAAAAATATGAGATATCTTATCAAAACATTATTCTATATTATCTTATGAAAAAGGTATTTATACCTGTTTAAGCTGCCCTTTTCAAGCTTCTATTTGTAAAACTAAAGTCCTTCTGATTTAAGTTACTTTTAAAATAAAATGAATAAGCACAGAACCTATTTTATTCAGAATAGAAACTCATAATTATACAAGAGTTACACATTTGGGTGTATCTTATTTAAGTCAGTATTAAAAGGCACATTTTAATATATATTGTCACTTGCTCATTTGAACAGATGTTCCATTAAAAAATTATATCAATAAAGTGGAAATAAAAAACATGCAGCAGTACATGAAATGAGCTGAATTGTTTATAGCATCTAAGTATAGGTTTCCCAATTTTATATCAGGCAAATTTGTGTGTATATCAATGTGTGTGTGTGTGTATATATATATATATATATATATATATATATATATATATATATATGTGTGTGTGTGTGTGTGTATGTGTGTATGTATACATACAGAGAGATATATGCATATATATGTATTTATAATTGTTTTAATGGTAAGATTTTTCTCAACTTGACACAAGATAGGGCTATATGTATGTTGAAACCTCAACTGAGAAAATAACACACCCTATTGGAGTATACACAAGCCTATACTACAGAATTTTCTTGACTAATAATTGATGTGGAGAATCCAACCCATTGTGGGCAGTGCCATTATTGGCCAAATCATCCTGGTTTGTAAGCTTCAGTTCCTGACTGATTTTCCTTCCCGATGGATAGGTTGTAAGCTGTAAGCAGAATACTACTTTTCCTGTGGTTTTTGGTCATCTTTATCACAGCAACAGAAAGAAAACTAAGACAATTTCTAATTTACTGGCTTCTAAAACAGAGCAATTTCAGATTAAATTTGTTTGAATTTTTGGAAACAAGGGTGAATTATAAACATCATCCGGTTTGATTTTCTTTGTAGTAAAACTGAGGAGAATATAGGTTGGTATTCTTTTTTTTTTTTTTTTTTTTTTTTGGTTTTTCGAGACAGGGTTTCTCTGCTTAGCCCTGGCTGTCCTGGAACTCACTTTGTAGACCAGGCTGGCCTCGAACTCAGAAATCCACCTGCCTCTGCCTCCCAAGTGCTGGGATTAAAGGCATGCACCACCACTGCCCGGCTTTGTATTCCTTTTAATGGACCATAATTTATACTACTTATCTATGTGTATTCGGTTAAAACATCCTTCTAATTATTGCTTTGTACACATCTTCAAAATTTCTCATCACCACAATTTTTTAATGTTTTCTAACCAACGTTGCAAATGTAATGAACAAAGAAAAGAGTCTTTGGTGCTTCCTCTCCCCAACCAGGCGGATTGTTCCACTCCATTTCACGTGCAAGGTCTTACTCTAAAAAATTTCAATCCAGGGCTAAATTTGCTCTTCTGGAATATTTCTTACTATTATTCGCCCGCAGTCTATAATCATTTGGAGGATAACAATTAAATTTTTAACCTCAAAATATTTTCATCTAAGAGGTTCCAACATCAGAGTAGCACTTTTCTGAATCAACAGAATGAAGAAATGGTTAGTCAGTGTTTTAGGTTCCTAGAGGGAAAAACTTCAAATTATAATCAAGGCCAAAAAGTACAATACTTCTAATGACGTAATGGTGTATCTATCTCTTGCTTCTTCTGTTTGCCTATGTGTTAGGAGTTCCAGTGACTCTCACAAATGTAACAAGTAGAATAATTTAAATATTTAAAAGAAACAGATCTCAAAGTTAGATCAACAACTTAAACAGCGAATATATATATATATATTATATATATATATATATATATATATATATATATATTACAGCATTTCATGAAATTATATATCGTCATCATATGCAAAGATATATGCTGTAAAATATCTTGATTTCTCCACATAAATATGCAAAGAATTATTGTATTCTGTGTGGTTTAAATGCCAAATTCTATCTGGATCACTCATTGGCAAAATATTGTGAGGAAATAGATGTAGTATTATATTAAGAATATAAAAGAAATAACTTAAAACATAAGCAAACGTGTTCAAATTTATGAATTATAAAAATTATAGACATGGGCATTTTAACAATATACTATAAAACATTCTTAGTCTAATAACAAAAATAACTCATGAATAATTCATGGATAGACAATTTTGTAACAATATTTTATATATTTTTGGGTACGCAAAACCTGAGAAAATACTATACTCCAAACCTCAAATAGTGAATGAATTCTGAAATTCTATCATTTTAGTTATAAAACACTAATATGCTCAATAGAAAGAGACAGAAATCTTCATATATATATATATGTGTTCTAACTTAATAAGTACTTGGTGAAAGAAATTACATTAATTTACATAATCACTCTTTCCTTTGTAGCACTCATGCACACAATACAATAAGGTCCAGGTCAGGTGGTAGGCCATGCTTTGGGCTTTAAATGCAGAATGACTTCTAGAGGAAAAGTGTAGCAGTAATGTTACTTCTTTGAGAAAATTTTCTCCAGATGGAATTTAATCTAGCACATCCCATATTTCAGCATAAAATTTTATACTAGTGGTAAAATTTTACAGTAAAATAGAACTAAGTATTTTAAATTTTAATGCATATTTTATATTCTGATTATTAACTGACTGATAGGTATTAAATGTGTAATTTTTTAAAGCTAACATAAGGTACATTATTTTAAAATTGTCCTTGTTTTCTTATAGTTACACTCTGGATAGCCTATTCACCCCATTTCATCTGCATCAGACATTTCTTGTTTCACAGAAATATTTTCAAATTTGAATTAATTTTACTCAGTAGTGAAAATAAAGACAAGACTAAATGAAACAAAGTTTTGTACATTATTATACTTAGAATTTTTCTGTAATGACATTTAAGACTGTGCAAAAATACTTTTAAATTTATTTGATTCTAATATTTGCTGTATTATTATTCTAATATAAGCGATCTTAAAATTAATTTCTATTTAAAACTTTGTTAAAATTAGAGGATAGCTGAGAGTATGAACATTCAAAATACTAATACAATCCCCATTTTAAAAAATGTAGATAGAAATAGACATATGTTGCACCATACTTCAGAAATTACTTTTCTCATTAGTTTAAATATCACATCCTTATGATTTTCTACTTTTGACATTTTGGAAGGTATGCTGTCTTTAGTATTATAACATATTAGTGGGTTCAATCTGAAACATGTTATAACATTCTTAAATAGATATCTAACAATAAAAACACTGACTATATTTATTCAACATTAAGCAAAATGTTAAATTTGTGAATAAAGGTGCCTCACAAAAGTATTCAGAGAACTTTATGATTCAGTATAGTATGGCATTTCCCACTATTTCCTGATGCTATATTTTCTTTTATTGTCAAAACAGAAATTATAACTTCAGCTACCAAAAACTTATGTATATCAATTCCTTCACCTGGAAAAAGAAGGCTAAAAGAAGTCTGAAGCTCAAAATTGTTCATGGACCCACTTAGTAAATAAAATATATGTATTTGATAGAAAATTAAGTAATTTTCTCTTTTAAGATGTTGACTCCACACTAAACACAAGTGGTTGATTTTTTAATTTGTGAAATATATTTCTGAGATAAGCTGATTTTATTTCAGAATATATGTAATTCAGTTCTATAAACAAGTACAGCACTTAAATACTAACCAAGTTGTATTTTATTTCAAGCAGCAAATAAGAGTTTATCTTTTACAGAAGGAATAAAAAATAAAATTATACAATCAATAAGAATAGGAAATTAATTTGATTCTAAGAGAAGAGATACTAAAAAAATTTTTTTCCTAAATATAAAAGTCTAACTTGCATTTTGTTGTACTAATTTTGGAACCTGCTTGACTTTTGTTCATTACATGTAATGTAGTTTTGATTTTCCTTTGAGATTTCTATTGAAATATTTTGGTAATCTTAGTGATAATACCTTTCTATGAAATGAAGTACCTTTGTATAGAAATTTCCACAGCAATGCAATGGCAGCCTGTTTCATTGTGTTAGAGTTGTGTATATAACTGATGCTTTTAGGCAGTAGCAAAAGTTTCTAAACATGAAAAAAACGGGTATTCACAACAGAGGTTTTAAATTTAGTTTTCCAATATTTATAATGGTTAAAAGAATTGACCAAATTTTGAAATGTAGTAACCTTAGTGTCCTGCTGAAGCAGGAGAGGATGTTGCAGGAAACTGTAGCTCAGACTCAACACCCAAATTCCCAAAACCTAAGGGATGACAGCAAAAGATTACTTTGTCATTCAATGGCTCCTGAATGTCAAAATTAAGAAAGTTTGCACAGAAAAAAAATGACAAAACAATGCTCATATTAAAAAAAATCTCAATGACAAATAGTGCTGTTTGTAATTCATTATGAAATTCAAACACTACTATTAAGTAAAGTGCCCAGTTTTCTGTTGTTTAACCAAGCATGTAAGTTGCATGTAAATAATTCTATTTTCTTTAAATATGGAGTTAGCTGAAATTCTCACCAAAGTTTCATGAATGATCTATGTAAAATAATTGGGAAAAATATAATGGTATATATTCTCCAATATACTCTTTTCTGTCATCATGAAGCACTGAAACAAAATGCAATATTTTAAAATATTAACATTCCTCACTGAAATATGCATGCAGTCAGTCCTAGAGAAAAAAAGAAATGTCCCTGTGAAACATCTGCCCTGAGGAATGTACTATTCCTTCTGAATTGCTTTTTCCCTGGAGGGAACATTCTCATTAAAAAGATGAACTGATTTTATCATAGCCATGGGCAATACACACTGTCCAGAAAGGATTTCTAAATAGATAAACACCTCACCAGGCTCAAAACACCAGGAGCACAATGTGCTGACAATGCCAAAAATTTCTTTTGCTTCACCAGCTTCTCTGCTGCAACATGTTCCTAGCATTAAGATGATAATAATAATGTAATGGCAAGGCAAAAATTACACTAGCAAACAAAGGTAGATAAATACAAGACCAGAAGAATGATTTTAGGTCTGTGAACCTTATTTATATTTCCATTTCCTTTACCTTTTCCAAGTGGATAAAAACAGAGGCAAATATGAAACATTTCCTAAATTACAATCTATTTAGAATTCATTAATATTGTCTCCAGTATTTTCTATAAAGTATCGATGTCTATTTAGTCTGTCTGTGTGCCTCTCTGTCTGTCTCTCTGTCTCTCTCTTTCTGTTGTTGTTGGGTTTTTTTGTTTGTTTGTTTTTGTTTTTTTGTTTTTTGTTTTGTTTTTTTTTCTCTGTCTCTGAATCTCTCAATGTGTGTTGGGGAGTACAATGATGGGGAGTAGGTGCTGAGGATTAATCCCAGGACCTCAATTTTGCTAGAAAAGTACAAGTATGACTTCTATTACTCTAGTACAAACAAGCTCAATTCTAACTTAATGTTATTAACAATGTACCTGACCCTGAGATTGATTCTGAGGTGGGTAACTCAGGAAGTATTGATACTCATTGAATCCAACTGCTCTGCAGATATCTCTCACTGAGCATTTGTTCTGCAGATATCTCTCACTGAGCATTGGCTTACTTTTTGATTTCCAGCCAGGTAAGTGCAAGTGGCAGGAAGGTGATCCAGTGACAGATACACAGGACCCAATTAAAACACTTTCCTCTACTGTTCTTCTTTAATAATATATACTAAATGTGGCAGTAAGAGTAGCGTTCCTATCTAGTTAGATGATAGTGGATCATTTAACCAGAAAGAAAAATTATGCTCTACATAAAAATCAGTGAATTCTTATGTAAAATAAAGCCACAATTTTTGTGTGTGTGTAAGATAGTACATGTTAGTATACACTAATACTCTTTTATTAATGAGTTAACTTGCAACACTTCTAGAATCTTGTAGATTACTTTGTAGTGCCTAATTCTGTTCCTTAATAAATTAGGTAATGATTTAATTATTATACCTTCAATATACTTGCCATAGCTACTACTCAAAATTCTAATTATTAAAGCCCTCTGTAAAATTCTGTAGGGATTCGGAAGGAATTGGAGAGATATATGAGATTGTAATTAAGATGAGTCAATAACATTAGCTACATTATATAAAACTAGTGAGATCTTTTATTCAATATTATTCGGATAATGCAATTTTTCAAAATAAAAACCTGGAATACAGCCCTACAGATTAATAGTCATTATAAAAGAGTATTTATCTACCTCTGTATATTAAAATAGAAAACACTGTATATTATATTTATTGTACCTTTGACTTAATTCTACAATAATGCAAGTGTTTTTTTTTGTTTGTTTGTTTTTGTTTTTTTGGGTTTTTTTGGTCATTATTATTTGAATCGAAATTACAATGATGGAAGTCACCTGAAATACATTTCCCAAATGTTTTAAATGCAAAAACAAACAAACAAACAAATAAATAAACAAATAAGAATATGAAAAAAACCCAATCATCATCTACTTTAAATGCACACTCATTTTAAAAAGAAATAATGAAAATGTAGATTTAAATTATGCTAAAAGTTCAAAATGACATTTTACTGGGCAGGTTTGTATTCAAAACTAAAAAGAAAATATACTGAAAAAATGTTTGCAAGGAAGTTACCATTTTAAACTATCTAGAAATGGACACTTAATTGAAAGTGCACTGTGAAGTAACTTTTCAAACAAATATACCTACATATTGCAGTAAATGAAGATGATTTCATCCACAAACATTAACATGTCATATATAGAGAAATCATTCCAGGACCAATGATAATCAATTATTGTCCCTAAATTAGGATCACAGCTGACATAACTGATTTGATTATTTTCATTTTTAAAAATGAAATTAGTTAGGGCTTTTTACCAATGTTGCAAAAGACACACCAGTGGGGAAAAATTCTGAATTCTAGAATCATAACTATATATTTTAGCCATTGATTATCATGTGGCTTGACATAATATTAAAGAATTTTAAATATAATATTATTTGTGGCACAACTTAGTTCACATTCAAGGAAGGGAGAAATTATGATCATATGATTCAAGTTGAGAGTAAAAACAAATATCATATCCAGAGTTCACTTACATAATAAATATATTTTTGCCTGAAAGGTATTAGAGGTAAATTTTTAAAATATTGTGCATTATATGCTAATATTATTTTCTTAGAGAAACACTTTAAAATCAGTAAGAAACCAATGAAGAGCTTGTGGGTTTCATCTTATTATTTGATATTTTTGGAGGTATACAACCAACTCAAAGTAAGTCATCAGAAAAATAAGCTGCTACTTAATCAAAAATATTTAATGCACTATTCTCATGTTCAAATACATTGACATCATTTTTGGACCTTCTGAATCATAGTTTTGATTTCACTCTAATTATAAAAAAATAAATTTGCCTAGTTATCTTTTTTATCCTCAAAGACAATGTTATTTCAACTGATATTTGAGGTTTTTTGGTTTTGATTTGTTTTGTTTTGTTGGTTTTTGTTGAGCTGGCCATTAGTACTCTCTTTGAGCAATCAGAACTTGAACATTTTTCAAGAAACAGACAGTACATGCTGTAATAATCATTTCAAATGGTAACAAAATTTAACTCCAAATAAGTACTGCAGCTTTTCTTAGGACAATGTGAGCATGTAGTAGCCCAACCATGCCACAAAATAACCTAAATTATGTTTCATCTTTGGGAGACTACAAGTAATTTTTAATAGGTAACCTTGACTGACACGCATGTATTTCTGGCATAACATCAATACTTTAGCATAGAGCTATTCACATTTTTCTTACATTTAATTTGGATGTCTTTAGGTTATGAGCCTAATAATTCTGCCACTTCAGATACCTAGTCAATGTTCTCTGATGAGCCAAAGAGCAAGACCTCCAAATCCATAATTTGCCACATATATTCTATATCACTGGATCAGATTTTATTTAAAAATGTTTGAAATTGAAATACTCTTATAGCTTAACAGATAATGTAATATTATGTTAAATTGCTAGGTTAAGACTCTACGGAAGATACTCCACTAGTCCAAAAGATAAGCAAATCGAATTCCAGTTTGTTTAGAAAAACAAATTAGTTTGTTCTGATGAAATAAATCCCAGATTTTTATTAACTTAGCTTGTAGGTCTCCTATTGCATTAATTACTGTTTATTACCGTACCATAGAGTATATGATAAAGTACAGTGGGGGGGCATATATTAAAGCAAGTGTGTCATGTGAATGCATTAACAACAGCTTTTACTTGTTAAAGATTCTATGCATACATGGTGATCATCAGTGACTGATAAGCCTCTAGTGACAAGTTAAAAGACACGTCTCCTTTTCATACTGTCTTGCTAGCTTAATCAGCATGAAATGGAGTGACTTTTATTTTCTTTTAACACAAGGAGGTTGA
This sequence comes from Mus minutoides, assembly GCA_902729485.2. Classification (NCBI taxonomy): domain Eukaryota; kingdom Metazoa; phylum Chordata; class Mammalia; order Rodentia; family Muridae; genus Mus; species Mus minutoides. Next base: position 1,429,966 of record LR749767.1, read on the forward strand.
ATTAATATGACTGAAATTGATTGATTGATGAATTAATTAATTAATTAATTAGAGAGCTATACCAACTCCTTTTGTTAAAAATGGGAGGCAGAGAATGATTCTTATTGCAAGAATTAAAAACAAAAATGATACTGTTTCCATGTGTCTATCTAATCTTGGTTACAGAGCTTGCAAAAGATAAACAGGTAAAAGATACGGTGAGACAAGGTGACCACTCTTATGTGTAAAATTGCTGATCAAAACAATATGGTACCTGAGGAACATATTGCTAAACAATTAAATTGGGATTAATGCTACCTTTTTAATTTTATTAAATTGTACAGTTACCACACTGTAAACATACAGTAAGTTTGGTGTTAATATGAAGCTTTGTTGTCAATGAACTATACAAAATTGTCTTTTAAAGTATACAAGTTGAGAACACTAGAAATTGTAATTGATAGTAAAAATGATTTATAAGCAAAAGTTAAAAAAATATTCAGTTTCTAAACCATTAGTTCTACATATGTATGATTATAAATTTGATTTGATGATGAGTTATTACAGTAAATCTAAATTGAACTGAAATAACTTGATGTGTTAAAATATTTCTGACAATGAACAAAATGCCCACACTTTGTTCTTAGCATCCTATGTCCCGTGAGCTTTAAGTGAGCCAAGGCTCCTTCTATGAACATTTTAAATTAAAAATATCCATCAAATACTGGTTCAAAACTTCAAGTTTTACAAATACATCTAAGTTTTACCCACTTATCTGTATATTTACACTAGAAATATAAAATATTTGCTTAGGTTTACTGATTATTATTCACTTACAAATCATTAGATAACTTTATTTTAACATAGTTTCATGATAATCCCTCATATAGTAAATGGCATTCTGATATTTAGTAGAATTATGTCTGACATACTTTGTAATATGCAATATATTGATGTTTTTATTTTCTCAGAATTATAGAAAGTCTAATGACAACATTTGTATTACATTGGTTCTCAGTTAAATATCTGCATTTTAATCTTCAACAACATTTTATAAGAAATAACCTACACCACTACAAATTCTTAAATTAAAAGTTACTTTCCTTAGAAATGTATATAAAAGTATTCATTTTAATATCAGTATAGTTACCGTTAGATATATTTGATCTGTGACTTTTGAGCCAAATGGTCTGATGAAAACAAAAGAAGAAGAAAAAGCATTAGTCTCTTATACATATTACATCACATTCCTTTTTTTCTAATCTAACATTCTTTAAAGCACAAAACATAAACGTTTAATTTGAAATTCCAAAGGAGCAGTACAGGAAAATTGAATATGCAAAGATTCATAGCCCATCTGCTGCTTCATGTCATATATGGTGACATACTCTCATGGACATATTATATGGGCACTGCAGTTGCAGGAAGACATTAGCATTCATTTAAAATTAGGGGAAGATGAATTTGTTCAAAAGAATATAAATAAATATAAGATATTGGATATACAAATTAAATTACTTTAGGAACATAACTATCCAGCTAATTTAGTGAAACTGTCATGATTCTGCATTGCAAAATGCTGGAAATCCTTAAGACATTCATGAACTAAATGTAAATACTTAATTGGATTAAAGTTTAGTTAACACATTTACAACACTTTTTCCCTTTTAAAGTCAGGTAATTAAATGTGCCTGGATTATAGTACTTAAAGGAGTTCTTTCACTATTTCCAGCTTGACTTCAGTACATTAAAATTTTATTCTAAAAAAATACAGTTGCAACAACTTTTTTACATCAGCAAATATTTTAACTTTGACTTATCTAAAAAGTACAAGAACATGCTTCACCGAATTCAAAGTCTTTTTGGGTTCTGCCTTTATTTTCTGTAATATGTAGTTCTGTGATCTGGGAAACAAGAAACATTGAATGGCCCGTTTTGGCATTTCAGACAAGCACTAAATAAATTTTATTCAATCCCTTTCTGTCCTGGAAAACAGCAATAACTACCAAAAAACATAAATAAATAAATAAATAAATAAATAAATAAATAAATAAATAAATAAATAGGAAATGAAAGAGGCAGAGATATAAGGAGAAGAAAAAGTGTAACCAATTATCATTTATAAAATACATTTATGTGTAATATTTGAATGTAAAAGAGTGGGAAAGTGATATTAGTACTCTCCAAGGAAAAACAAATAACACAGTCTGTAAAGAAGAATTCTCAATCACACCAATGTGAAATACTGCTGGTTTTTGTTTGCTTGTAATCCTTGAATCTAAAGTAGAGGAGGTAGATGAAGAATCTGAGATAAGGTTTTATTTCCATGATAATATTGTAGCACTACTAAGCTGATTCTTTCTCTCCTTTGGGAACATAATTTGGGAGAGCCAATGTGGAGAGTGGATAGCTCCCTGCTCTTAGTGAAAGTAGCATTGGAGTTATTTCATTTTTTTATAATTTTTCAGGAAAACTGTGTCTACCATTTCAATCTGAATTGGAGTAGTTACTGTCAATTTACTCATGGGAGAATGCTGCCTCTTTGTGGCAGGATGCCATGGCCATTGTTCCTTAAACAGGAAGTTCATAAATAGCCCTTCATATTGCCCACATTCTAGGTGAGTCCATGCAGAGAAACCACAGTAACAATGAAGTTTGGCTTGCGTTCTGAGTTTCAGATTGAGTCAAACATGTCCTCTGGGTTAATGCTCCTATAAATTCATGGGAAAGCCTTTTTTTGAGAGGTGCACAGCTCATACCCACAAACATCCCAAACATTTATGACATCCATCATCTTTAGATAAGTTATCCCTCTAAATAGATGAACAATTCCACACAAGTTAAGATATGAAAGTCTTCAGGCTGCATATACAGCTTGGATAGGGCAAATATAAAACTGTGTAAAAAGAATGAGAATTAATATACTACTTACCATGATCCATGCATATACTAGAATCACCTCCAGCGAGGAAACATACAATTAAAATATCATTAATAAACACATTCAGTGACATTCAGAAAAAAATCATATTTTTTAACCAACAAAGGAATAAATTATATGTATGTGTATGCATGAGCGTAAATACATTGAAATTTTTATAATCAGGAGTAACTTATTCTTACTAGGATGAAAATAGCTACTAGTTCCTAAAGTGTGAATAAGGGTTGTTCCACCATCTCAAGGAATCATTACTTAAATCCCTCAAAGTTGACATAGTTATCAAGTGTTTATTCAGAAACTATTTAAAAAATTACATGTGCTGGGATACATATGAGACTGTAACAATAGTAGTTCTGTCTTACAGAGATCCTGTTTGTCATTAGCATCTGCCCAGAGGGATAAAGACATCATACAGAGACTTGTACAGCCCATCATTTGGTCTTCTGAAGAGCAAGTGCACGTGGATCTGTACAAATGCAACTGGGTTTGGTTACACAATCAAAAATCGGCTACAATAGTAGTCAAATCAATACATCATTTTGGTTCACTAATAAAAATATTTTTCAAACTTCTCTGATACAACCAAAAACTTATACACATTTCTCCATCGAACAAACCAATTCATTGCCCCATCTTTTTTCCTTTTATGGGATACAATCAGCTTCATTTTTTAGTTTCTTGGTTTGTTTTTGTTTTTGTTTTTTCTTTCTAATTTCAGGTCCCATTGGATGGGTTTTATGTACTTTTAAAGACTTTCGCCATTAAGTGCTCCATGATTTTAAATATTTAATAGGCCTTTCTGATATCACTCTAATTTTGGAAATGCAGCTAATCCAGTGCAACAACGCCTCTGTGAAAATCATAGGCTAAATAGTGAAGGGAAGAGGGATGCTAAATGTGCATATAAAAATAGGTGCTACAATAAAATATTTGTATATTTCATCAATAAGTTATTTTGACTAATCAATTATGGATCATATAGCTCTGTAATTTTAATGATTTGTCCACATCTATAGTGAGCCTTTCTGGATCACAAGATTTTTTTTTTTTTTTTTAAATTCAGACGTCCAGAACGCATATAAACACATCCTTTAAAAACAAAGGAAAGGATTGAGGGGAAGGTGGGAGGGGTGGGAGAAGAACGGAGAGAGAACAAACTTCCTATTGATGTTGGGGTGTGCTAATCTCTCAACCAATGCTCTAAGGAGAAGAGTGTGGGAAGAGGAGCTAAAGGATGAGTAGAACCTAAGCTGCTTCCACCAGCACCCTCCTCAGAACTGCAGAGCTCCGCCAAAGGGACCACAACCTGTTTCAAGTCACTCTTGATGCAAATTGCCCTCCAGAAAGCCCTTCTGTCTTCCCCCACAGACAAGAAGAGAAAGTGATGTGCCTAGTTTACACAAATGTTTCCCGCGTGTAAAATTAAGAGGAAATTGCACACCCTTTCGGTTAGCTTCCACCGAAGCTGAGAATCCCGTGCCAAGGCACTTCGCCCTAAATGGTGAAACGACACAATTAATCAAATGTGTTCACCGAGTGTGTCTGCTTGCTTGCTTGTTCTAAACGCAAAAGCTCCAATTGAGTTTCTTTGTTTTTAGAACTGACTAAATGTGGTCTGTTTTTCCAGCACTTCGAGGTAGTCCGGCTCAACATTGAGTTTTGCTTTTAACTCCAGGTACTCGTTCCGGTTCGGTTCTACAAAGACAGCACCCGGAGGGCTGTAGAGCACCGGTTCCCGCAGCCTGCTCTCCCCTGCACCCGGGTGCAAATACTGATGGGGGCGTCGCAGGTCATAGTTTGGGGAGAAAGTGTAAGCAGCCGGGCTGCACGGGAACTTAGGGTATTCCGGGAGACTGCTGCCCGCAGGGGTAGTGGAGCAGTGTTTGTCGGGCTCTAAAATGCCCCTGTAAAAGCGATCAGCGTCCTGCACCGGCGACAGTAGGTCCTCTCGGGGCTCTATGGTGCTGACGCTGTAGGCGGGGCTCCTCAAATGGTGGCTTTCCCGCCTCTCCTCCTCCCCTGGCTGCAGCTGCAGCTGCGGAGGGGGCTGCTGCTGGGGCTGTTGTGGCGGCGGCGGCTGCTGCTGCTGCAGGTGGTGGTTGCTGCTGTAAGTGACCTTGAGCTCGTGCAGGTCTTTGTAATCCTCCACGGAATTGCCTTCTCGAGACCGGTAGATGGGGTTCTTGCACATGTGGCCCAGTGGGTGAGGGATGTATTCATACACGTGGCCCGCGGGAGTCTTCACCTTGGGCAGCGCAGGCCCGCGATGGTGCACGTGTGCGTGTGGGTGGCCACCCCCGCCGCCGCCTCCACCACCATACACGCTGTACTGCATGTTGAAAGAGCTCACGTCGGAGTTGTTGGTACTGGTGTGGTCGCTCTGGTTCTTTTTCCTCCGTTTCATGACCAGCACGAAAAGGCCTGCTGCTACAAAGACAGACATGATGAAAACCAGCAGCAGACTGAGGATCAACACTGATAAGGGCACAGAAGAAGCGCCCGTCCCAGCCCCTAAGCCTGCGGGGGTTCCAGTGCTATTCAACCTCACAGCTGGAGTCGCTGCATTGGTCCTGGATGGTACCTGGATGGAAGAGGGCGTGGGCGTGGAAACCACCACATCAGAGTAGTCTGGACATAGCAGTTCAGACTTGATGGAACGCATGTAGGTCTCTGCGAATTTCTTGGGCGCCTTACAGATCACTTCGTCCACTAACACGCCCACTTTGAGCTGCTCAATCCACAGCTTCATGCCCACTACATCGCAGGTACAATCCCAAGGGTTGTCATGTAGATCTATTTGAATGAGGGAAGTCAGCTGATCCAAAACACCACTCACTGGCAAGGAGGTGAAGCTGTTACTCCGCAGATTCAGCCTGAGAAGTGTCAGGCCAGAGAAGACACCTGAAGGCATGGCCTGCAGTTGGTTGTTATTCAAGAATAGCAGCTGGAGGTTTGGGACTGGATCAAAAGTCCCAGATTGGATCTCACGGATGAGATTGTACTGGAGGAAGAGATACTGCAGGCTCTGCAGGCCATAGAATAATTCTGGGCTCAGCCTCTCAATCCTGTTGCCATTCAGATAGAGGCGTCTCAGGTTGCCTAGATCTCCAAAGGCCCGATCCTGGATCATGGAGATGCGGTTGTTACCCAGGTGCAGGAGGTCTAACCCGGTGGCTTCCAGGAAGTCTGTTCTGCGCACGACAGTGATATAGTTCTCTGTCAGGTACATTTTCTTGGGATTGTACGGCTTGGGCTGCAGCTCTGCGATGCTCTCGATCTTGCGCTCTTGGCAGTTGACATTGAGGCCCAGATCAGAGATCTGCAGGTTGCAAGTACATGCTGTAGGACACTCCAAAGGCACCGGGGATTTGGTCTGATAGGCTATGCTGGGGCCATAGTTACTGTAGCCCAAGTCTTTAGAGGGCTGCCTAGAAGTGGGGCGCACTCTGGGTTTGTTGGGCTGGCGGGTCCCCTTAGGAGGCTTCAAGGGGGGTTTGTAAACAGCAGAGGAAGAAGTGGCCGCAGAGTTTACAGAAGCTGGGGTGGTATGTAGATACCCCGTGGTGCTTAAAGGAGTCTGTGGCCTCATCTCATAGTCAGAAATGAGTTTCCTTGGACAAAGTTCCTGCTTAGATACCTCATCCAAATCCCTGCCGTGTAGACGGAAGGGGGTTTCACAGACCACATCACCCACAAGGGCTGAGTAGGAGATGCTGTCCAACCAATCCTTGAGAGAAATTAGTTCACAGGAGCAATTCCAGGGGTTTTCCTCCAGCTGTAATTCCACAACTTTATCCATGTGTTGCAACAGCCCCACATAGGGCAGAAGTTTCAGCCTGTTCCCCCGCAAGTCCAAGTGCGTTAAGGGCACAAAACGAAAAAGATTGTTGGGTAAACCTGACAAGAGATTATCATTGAGGATAAGCACCTGCAACATGTGCAGTTTCCCAAATGCATTGGGTTCAATGACACTGATGTAATTGTAATCGACCTGCAGGTATTCTAAGTTCTCCAAGCCAAGAAAGGTATCATCTCGCAGAAGTTCCAATTTATTATTGTTTAGATGTAGTCGCCTCAAACCCCTCAGCCCATGAAAAGCCCCAGTCTCAATGTCTTGGATAACATTGCTACCCAGATGTAAAATTGAAGCCCCTGTGTAATTAACAAACTCATTGGGATAGAGGCGGCTCAGAAGGTTTCCAGACAACAAGAGGTGATAGATTGGGAAACGGGGAGGGCTAATTTCAGAGAGACTGATGATGCCCCGGTTTTCACAGCTCACAGTTAAAATGCCGTCCTTTTCCTCACAAGGACATGCATTGTCACAGATTTCCCCATAATAATCGATGGTTTCTGCACAGGAAAGGACGAGAGATGTTACAGCAAATGCTAGAGTCTGCAGCATCCAGCTATGCATTTTTCTGTGAAGGTCCTGTTCCAAAGTTACTGGGGGGCAGCAAACGTGCATTTTACCTCCTGCAAGGGAGAGAGGAAAGAAGGAAATAACAGAGTATCACACACACACACACACAAAAAAAAAAAAAAAAAAATTAAGGGGGGTAATCAGCAATCTCTCGTTCCCAATAGTTTTTGTCTAAAATTCAGCAGGGCATATAAACATATATAGCACCTCCTCCCTTGCCCAAGTGGAATATTGATGTCCTTCAGACTTTACCAAAATTGGATATTCAGTTTGGTTTGAAGTCTCATGTTATTTTCTAATGAGCATGCCACCAAAATTTCTGCTCTTTGGAAGTTAAAGGCTGATAAATCCCCGTGTTACTGTTCCCTGGCCTCTTCCTAACAAAACTAATCCACAAATATACATAAAATGGCTGTCAGTACAGTTTCATGGCACCAGTTTAAGAAAAAAAAACCAAAAACAAACAAAAAAAAACCAGCATTTTTTTAAGCAAGACTCTCCATCTCACCTCTACTCCTGGCCCCTTGCTTTCTATCAAAAATCTCTTCTGATAACAGTTTACTGTTAAGGTCTTCCGTTTTTACAGACAAACGTGTGGCCACCATACTTGGGGCTATTTTAAACCACCATAAGAAATGTAAGGGTAGGAATGTAAAGAATACTTTTCTGAGGCAAAAGAATGCAAGATCAGGCATCAGAAAGAGCCAAGAGAAGCTTTTAAATTGCCGGTTGTCCTCCGGTCCTGAGAATGGAGGTGTGAGTGAGTGTGTGTGTGTGGGGGGGAGGGGTGCGTTTTCGCTTTGCTGGTGGACTTCACCACAGCTATTAAGCACATCAGACTCCTTAATTGTATGCACCATGCCACTTAGCAGCGCTTCTTCTAGAGCACTCTGTGACCACTTCTCCTCATTGATCATGCCAGTGACGCTACCAAACCGCATCTTTAACCACTGTAACAGTTCCGCACGATGGATTACAAAGAACTCAGCAAAGGCATCCGCAATCTCAGAGCAACTCTGAATACTGTGAGTTGAAAGAGGACATTTCTACTGCCTACCCGGAAGCAGCTAAAAGTAAATCATGGACCAGAGGCAAAGGCTTTATTACCCGGGGCTCCAAGTCAGTTTGCCATGGCATGCAAAAGTAGCCCCTTTGAATGAGCAAGATTTGGAAGGAACCTTGCCAACATCTCCATCTTTGAAGTTGCTTAATACATTTAAATGCCAATGGTCCCGCCCTTAGTTTTCTTCCTCATAGTAAAGAAAGCTTGAATGATTGAGACAAAATCCAGACAAGTGTCACAGGCCAGTGTTTACTGAGTAGTATCTCCCCAACAGACCACTTTGTCGTCCTACACACACACACACACACACACACACACACACACACACACATACCACATTCTTTTTTGTCACTGGAGAGATTCTTTTGACTTACTACTTGGATTGACAGAAACACCCTTAAAGGATGTACATAAATGGGCTTAATGTGCTAGTGTTGCTTTGGGGAGTGTAGCTAGAACTGTTGGATTCTTAAGACCTATGCCTTTTATCTGATCAACCTTTTTCCTGCCTCTCTACTTAAACCTAATGAGAATCTCAAACCAGAAGTAAAGTCAGGAGGTTTCTGAAGCACCGGTTCAAGATTGGAAACCTTGCACATGATCACCAAGTTGCACCAAGTCACCTCCTGGCTCAGAGCGTCTGCATTCGCACGCACATGTGCAAGAGTGGCTAGGAATCATTCACATTTGGCTACCCAGACGGATCGAGACCAATCTGTGGAGCCACAGTACAGAAACGTCCCTATTATATCAGACTTCCCCTCAGCAAAGCAGACGGCTTGGGCTTTAAACACCCTGGTATGAAAGCAAAACGTTTACCTTGAAATCTGGGTTCTCCGCTGGATCAATGTGCACATCCATTCAGCTGGGTTGGATCCCCTCCCCCTCCCTCGCGGTGCTTCCCCGCCCCCATTCACCTCCTTCCCCATCTCTGAGACCATTGTAAATTGTGTCCAGCCAGTATTAAATTCGAACGTTTACAACTTTTAATTCACTTCTGGTTAGCCAGGGTCGAACAGCCTTTTCCAAACCTCCTCTCCATTCGCCCCCTCCCCCGTCGCCCCCAGTCATCAAAGGAGACAGAAGATTTGAGAAAATAAAGTTGAATGGGCTGGGATTGCTAACAGACTGACTGGGAAAATCAGCGCCGATGTAAAATCGCGGGTGCACAACACGTTCTCGTTTTATTAAAAAAGAAAAAAAAAATGAAAGAAAGAAAAAGAAAAAAGAAAAAAAAGGTAGAGGGCGGGGACGGAGGGGGGGTGGCTGTGCTTGTTCGCTCCCAAAGAATTTAGAGCCTGGATCACCGCCTGCCGTATCCCTGCATTAAGCAGCATGGAGCCTCTCTGACTGGAGCCCAAACCCAGGCCGGACCGGTGGCAACGGGCACAGCTGCTGGAACCACCGCTCGGGCAGAGGCAACCGGAGTTCCAGGACGCGAGGCTCCCCCTCCCCCACCCCGCCCCAAAGCAAAGGAAGGGTAAAGGGAGGAAGAAGGGGAGGGAAGAGATGGAAAGAAAGCCACTTCGCCATACCACCCAGACACACAGAGAAAACCTCTTTTGCAAAGTAAACCGCGGACTTACCCCGTCTCACATCTCAGGAGCCCAGTCATCCTAGCGACCCTTTTAGAAAAACACCTCTTTGGGGTGTGCACCGATTTTTGGAAGCCCAGGCAGCCACAGAAGGCTGCCAGCCTTTCAGGCTGAGCAGCCGGAGGGAAGCGGCACCCGGACGCCGCGCTGCGAGCCCCGGGCCGCCGCCGCGGTGGCGACCGCGGGTTCCGGGGCTCCCCGAAGGGCTCTCCCTGGCGCTCTCCGCGGTAGCCAGGGCGGGTAGTGGGGTGTGGGGTGTGGGGGAGGGGACGGCCGGCGACTCGCTGGAAAGGCAGCTCGCGGCTGAGGCTGGGAGCCTGAGCCGGCAGGGCGGGGAGGGCGCAGTGGGGAGGGGAAGTGGGGAGACCGAGGAGGGGGACGCGGAGCGGGCTGCCCGGCCCCGCCGCCTGCTCAACGTGCTGGTCAGCCTGGTGGAGCGCTCGCTCGCACCCGCTCTCACTCACGCTCCCTCGCACCATCGCTCCCACGCGCGATCCCCAGATTCAGGGCCCCCTCGCCGTACCCCCTGACCCGGCCGGTACTTACTGTTCCCATCTGCTCTGGGGGCAACTTTCTCCGACCCAGCGATGGCAGCCGCCCCCTCCAGCCGCCTCGGGCTCTTGGCACCCTCCGGCCTGGGATCGCGCCGGCCGCCCTCCCCTCCCCCCGAGCCTCTCCGGGTCGGCGTCTTCACCACATTCCCCCCTAGTCAGTGTCGCACGCCCCAGGACGAACCAGAAGGAGTGGGGCTCGAGGGTATGCGTTCATCGCCCGCCTTCTTCTTGCAGCGCACACTGTACATGGTAGTGAGGGGGCGAGAGAAGGTGGTACTGGCCCCCGGGCTGCTTAGGCGGCGGTTCCTCCGCTGCGCTCTTCTCTCCCACACGCCAAGACCCCCGGAGCCTGGATGCCTCTGTCCCCAAGGCAAACCTGCAGTCGCGGCCCCTAATTAGTATTTGAAAGGCTCCCGCATCCTCTTGGCGGCTTCACCGCTCCCGGGGTTTGCAGCGGATTTTTGCTATCCCTCCCCAGATGCGGCGCAGGATCTTCATTATTTGCAACTCTTTATCTCCGACAACCTTTGAGGGGTCCGAGGGGGGTAGGAGTAGCGTTGCTCTATGCCTGTGGCATGTCCTGGCAGCTTGGACGCTCTAAGAGAGAGAGAGAGAGAGAGAGAGAGAGAGAGAGAGAGAGAGAGAGAGAGAGAGAGAGAGAGGAAGAAGAAAAAAAGAGAAAAAGAAAGAAAGAAAAAAGAAACTAAGAAAAAGTCACGTCTTCTCTCATGGGATCTGAGAAGGTAGTCACATCTGCTGGGTAGCGGGTGCAAGGCCCTGTCCGCGGCACTTGTTTATTGTCGCGCCGCTGGTGCGAGCCAAGCTGCAGCAGACATGATGGCCCGGGGCGAAGCAGGTGCCCAGTGGCCAGTAGGTGGCAGCCGAGGGCGAAGGCGTCCCTGGGCTCTGGAGGCACAGCCAGAACCCCCTTAAGATGTCACATTCGTGGAGGCAGAGGAGTCTTGGACCATGTGCGCAACTGAAGCGTAGGAGTGTGCACTCGTCTTCTTGGAAAGGAAGGACTGGAAATAACCCTGACAGTGTTAGGCTTTGTTGCGGTCAGGGACAGATGACTCTTACCGGTAGCCGTTTGCCCAAATGCTTCTGCCCTTTGGAAGAGTCTGTGTGGCAGTGTGAGTTGTCTCCAGTAAAGGACCCTGGAGGGAGTGGCTCATCCTTGATATAAAGAGTGTGTTATTTTTACCTTTTTTTTTTTTTTTTTTTTTTTTTTTTTTTTTTTTTTTTTTTTTTTTTTTTTTTTTTTTTTTTTTTTTTTTTTTTTTTTTTTTTTTTTTTTAAGAATCACTTTTTCTAAGTATGTCGGAGTGGTTGAACAGAGAGAAAGTGAATACCCTAAGCGAACTAGAAATCTGGAAAGAACCGAAATAGAGGCAATGTCTGATGACACTTGACTTGAGGAGTCACCTGCTGAACTGCTGATCACCTCTATAGTAAGTATGACTGGCTTCTACCAGGAAACCAGACAACTTCCTCCCCTAAAGGAGGTCTGTATATTCATAGGATGAGTTTAACGTTTTAAGAATTGAAGGCCTGCAGCCTTCGCTAGGAGCAAAGGAAAATTGCTTGGAGTTATGGGCCCAGGTGAGGCTGTTCTTTCTCTTCATCCCGTCATAGATGGCCAGTTTGGCATTTTTCTTCTTCTATTCTGAAATTATGTTTTAAACATAAATAGAAGTCTCTTAGTTTTCATTGATGGGAACTTATTGTGGTTATACCCTCATTAAATGTGATTGATATTAATAGATGCCAGGGGTAATATTTTATGTGTTTGTCTATAAAGAGATCTTCACAGCATCCATGTATGTTCAATTTCAAGGGCTTAAATAGAGGTAGTGAAATATTTCAACCTTTTGGAAATTTAAATGATTTTAATATTTCTTCTACATAAATATGCTGAGTATATGTATCCTAGATAAGCTGTAAACACTTTTTTGAAGCAGTGTTTAGTTCCTGTAAGTTTGGATGCTCTGTGAGGGAGAAAGGAGTGACGTAATCTGTGATGTCAGTTGAAAATCTTACAACAAATTAAGTTTGCATATTCTGTCATAAGAATGACAGCTTCTGGGCTCAGGTATATACAAACAAAATCACTTAAAAGCAACACTTGCTATCTATCTTTCATTGAGTTCTTTATCCTATAATCTGACATAACAATGTAAGACCTTCATTTTAAAGTATAAAATCAACTTTATTCTTTAAAATTGTGAATATTTAATTTTACAGGTTAATATCAATCATAGCCGTAAACCTTCAGTATGAAAATACTGAGTCTTATCAGTAACCTAATTTGCAATGATTACTAAGGTAATATCATTTCTGATAGGATGTGAACTGTCTCAGTTATTAGGCTGAAATCTCAAGATATCTGTTTTAGAGTATTAGTGTGTGACACCTTCACAATCCCACTCAATATAAACAGGATTTTAGGTTCTGTTTTTGCAGTATTTCACTCTAAATAGTACTCTATTTAAAACAAACTTTGTCAAACCTCCAAGTATCAGAATATAGTTGTACTATGTTTAACAATTTTGCATGAAGCATTTATACCCACATTCCAGATTCTCCTGTGTAGTTCAAATAAATAAATGAAAGCTTTTAGCATTGGCACAGGAGCTCAGCCACTATCACCACTAGGTGTCCCTACAAACTGCTCTGCTGGGAAGGTACTTTTGAGACACCCTGTGACAGAGACTAGAATAGACTGCAGTAGGAAACCCACCACAGGGATAAGGCAGAGCTTCAATTTTTAATGCATAGGCTTCTATTTGCTTTAACTGTCGGCTATTTTCTAAGAAACATAGAAATTGATAATATACAGGTGATATTAAAACCAAGATTTTCATTTACATGATCAAGTATACTTGTTTGATCTCTACTGATCAATATTGATATGATGTGTGCATGTTTTCTCACAAAATTTAGGGAAACATAATTGACTATTTAAAAACATCTTGATACTGAAAATGAAATTAATGATCAAATAGTTATTCCAAGAATTAAGGTTCTTAATAATAACTTCAATACTATTTAGCTAGGTTGGGTGTAGAAAGATGAAGACACTTGTCCAAATTCTTGAGAACATAGGAATACCATGATAAGCCATGAAGTAGCACCTGTCAGAAGTACATGTCACATATAGATGTATGATCTGGTAACAGCACATTAAGCTGTAAATTCATATAACAATACCATCTTCTGCCTTGAAGTGGAGTACCTATTTTTCCACGACTTAAAATGTATTATTATACTATTGGATATATTATTATTGGTGATCTATGAATGCTTTGGGGAAAATCCTACAATAAGTTACTTATTAAAATACTCTATTTTATCACTGTGTTGTTTTTTCCTTCTGCATATCAAAGTGCTTAGACAAAAATTATATATCCTTGTGATGCTACCCAACAAGAATTATAAATGAGAAAATCCTTCAGTAATTACAGTGAGATGTTATGAGCATTGATCAACGTCACCAAAATCTAAAGCTATTAGGATTTCCATTAGTTTTTGTTAGATCGTGCTTCATGAGTAAGAGCTGTAAAGCTAGATTTCAGATTTTCTCAAATTAGATCCAATGTTACTTGTGTGACAGTAATGAACAGGAATTTCCTACAATGCATTTTATATCTAAATTAAAATCCATTTATTTCATAAGGTTGTGATGCCAAAGTTAAATCAAGTATAGACCTCTAAAAGGAGATATTAAACACTCCCTTGTGTTGAGAAAAGTGAGTCATGATTTGTGGTTGCTTTGATTCAATTATCAGAAAAATAATCGAAAGTATATGTTTTTATCTATTATGTTACTCTTGGAATTAAATCAAATATAGAATACTGCTATATTTGTGAACTCCACTATGGTGGGCATATTTGATTAATATCACTCAAATAATTTATTCACCTATGAAATTAGTGAATATATATATATATATATATATATATATATATAATGAATATGATTCTTTTCACTCCTTTATATACATCATTATAAATATACTCTACAATTGTACATGTTAGATAATGTTATTGTGTATATCATATGTATATTCTTTGAAAGACAATATTTGGTAAAATATTGACCAAAGATAAAGATGCATTTATTCTTTGAACAATTACTTTTTCAGAAAAAAATAGTCTATCAAAATCAAAAATGTACAAATGCTAATAACAAAGTAAACATGTACAATTTGATATTGCAGGGTAATCTTGGCAGTAGGTTGTTGCATTTGAACATTGCTAAGAACAATTTCAATACAAAATTAGTATGCATTCATCGATGCTTTGAAGAACTATCTTAGCTTGAATATAACGTGTACAGGAATACATCTTTGCCATCATTTTTCTGTATGTCAGTATAGCACCTAATGGTTTTCCATAGAGGAAAGAGTGGAGGAGAGAAAGGTAGAGGGAAGGGGGCTGGGAGGGAGAGCAACAGGCAGGGATGGAGAGCAGAGAACGAATGGGTTCTGTCTTGAAGGATATACATGCACCAACCCAATAATGGTTATTATTTCTTAGGAGAATACAAGAACTCCTTTTAAGAACAGAAGTTGCTGCTTTTGTATTTAACATATACTCTAAACTTTCCTACATAAAATTTCAATTTATATGCACAGTTATAAAATGAAATTTAAAAGATCAATATGTGCTTGAAAAGTAACATTATTTGAAATAATGAAGAGAATTCTGATGAAGACTTGCAACTAAATTCTCAAAATGAATCTCTATCCAGAAACTACTGAAATATATTTTATGTTGTTCACAAATAATAACATTACTGCAGATTTGGGATATTTTTCAAGATGAGTGTAAATTAATTAGTTAACATATTTATCCCACAGCTCTTGGTTGTGGATTTCTTGTTTCTGGCTACTAAATTGAACTAACAGAATAGCAACTAACAGGTTCTAGATTCCACCGTGCTGAGAATCCAGCAGCACCCTTTGCTCCAGGATGTTAGTTTCATCATATTGTTTTGGATGTGAAGAAAAATATCAACATCGTTCTGTAGAGCACAAGAGTGAATAAACCTGTGATTTTTAGGGTATTTTTTTCTTTTTCCTATTATCCACATGTGGATGAGAAAAATCAACTTTTGTGTCATATTTAAATGTATAAGCTCTCCTCAGACTCGGCTAGAACAAAGGCCATCTGGCTTGTTCTAGCACTCAGACATGTGTGTATCACTGGAAGGCAACCTGTTCTGCCACACAGCTAGTTTGGGTTTTATGTGTCTCCTTGCTAGAACAGTGAATATTCCCATGGAAAACACGGCTTCTTACTTCTCACTTACCTCTTTCATGTTTAGAAATCCAGTCCAAACAGGTTTCATCTTCTGTTTTATTTGTCCATGCTCTTTTTTTTTTTCAATAAAAAATAACTTTCTCTAAAACCCAGCTTTGTCATGAAAATTTCAGAATTATTTTCTATCTGAGAATCTGTTTTGATGTACTGTAACTGACTCTGCTAATTAAAATGATCCATTCTAATAGCATTCAATGATACTCCCAACATCTCTTTATTCTCTCAAAGTGATGGTGTTTTCCCAAATGGTAATGCACAGTTTTGTACTGCTAGTCCATCTCACAGCCTCTGAACTAGGCCTTTACCTACTCAATATAATCTCAGAAATAAAAGATGCAATTAAAAATAAATGAGGAAATAACATCAGGGTTGAAAATAAGTGACATGAATAAAGAATAAAGCAAGACATTTTCACATGCCCCAAACTCCCCTCTATGGGTACCTTGATTGCACATATGTGTTTGTGAAAACATTTCTCTAGATGGTTGATAAAAGGTTAATTGTGCTTTCTCTTGAAAAACTATATGATGTTCACATAATTTTATAAACAATAAATATTACAGTGTCACATTCTTGGGAATATAGTGATTAAATTTATCATTAATATTACTAAATTTTATTATATATTGAATTTTTAAAAATTTATTCTTCTCTCATTTTTTTTAACATTCTGACTGGAGGATTTACTCCCTTCTTTCCTTGCCCACTCGCTCCCCTGCAGATTCAAGATGTCCAGTAACTACAGAATGGATAAAGAAATTGTTGTACAAACACAAAATGGAATATTGCTCTGCCTTTTTTTTAAAGTAAAGTCATGAAATTTGCAGACAAATGAATGAAACAAGAAAATTTGTGTTATTCTAGGCTACCTTCATGAAAAATTAACTTTTGTAAAAATAGATTTCACAGCTCAAATTTTCTCTAAGATTACAAAATGTAATTTTGGTCATTAAATAATACATCTTCAATCAATCAAATGTCTTGTAGTGACAGAATTCATAGTCAGTGTCAGTATCATCTTATAATATGCTTAAATTTTCACTTATTATCACATATCTCAATGGAAAAAATAGTCAATTTTGATTTAAAGAATCAACATGAGATTAAAGTTTAATTTTACCATCACTATATGTCTTCATTATTGCATTGTCTCTGAAATGATTGCTGTGTACACAGAATTTGATCAATGATTATCTATCACTTTTTCAAAAAGTGATTTGCAAGAGTTTTATTCTGAATAACTTTTAATTGAAATATTTTGAGAATTTCATACGTGAATATCCTATATTCATCATTGCCACACCTCCATCCCCCTTCCGACTTCTCCCATTTATTTGTATTCCTATGAAATTTATGATACGTTTTTTTAAAACTGGTACACCATACGTGTATTTGTGTTTTGTACAAATACTCTAGGTATGTAGATTGATCCACGCTAGAATTAATCACATGCTATACCATGTGGTTCATTGTTGTTTACAGGCGCCGCATAGGGGTCTGGCTACTTATTGATTTTCTCCCACAGAGGATTGCATAAAATTTTTGTTCACTATGGACTCGTTTTTTAATGAAAAAGATTTCATTGTAACATTGATATAATAGCACTTTGAAGTAATCTGAATAATCTCATTTTTAGCAAAAAGGTGGTGAATGTTAACAAGAATCTACTTGATGCTCTTTGTTGATGTATAATGTAATTTTTCCACCCACAGTTAAGCATGAGCAGATAGCTTGTGCTTTTTGAATAGTCAAAATTAAAAGTAAACAATTTATGAGGACATCTACATGTATTCACTGTCTAGGTTGATCCTTTGGTTTAGATTGTCTTTGTTCCCATATAACTATTTCGGTGATTTAATGAAATAGTTTAAGCTTATAGATAATGTCTTAGTTAATTTATGTTGCTGTGCTAAAACACCATGAACAAGGCTATGATAGAGCTCATGGTTCCGTTTCCTGATGGAATAGTTTGGGTGCAGTGGCTGGGGTGGCTGAGAGCTCTCATCTTCATGCACAAGCCAAGGGCAGAAAAATCAGAGTGGGCATGGTATATGTCCTAAGAAACCTCAGAGCCTACCCTCACTAGGACACCTTCGTCTTCAAGGACACACATTTATTTTTTCACTGCCCTAGCATTTCCAAAACAGGGGCTTCAAGCCTCCATAGGACCAAGGGACTCCCCTCCCATTGATGCTACAAAAGGCCATCCTTTGCTACATATGCAGCTGGAGCCATGTGTCTCCCCATGTGTACTTTGTGGTTGGAGGTCTGTGGTGTCTGGTTGCTTGATATTGTTGTACTTCCTATGGGGTTGCAAACCCCCTCAGCTCCTTTATTCCTTGCTCTAACTGGAGTCCCACCACTCAGTCCAATGGATGGCTGCAAATATCCACATCTGTATTGGTCACTCTCTGACAGAGCCTCTCAGGGACAGCTATACCAGGCTCCTGTCAGGAAGATCTCTTTGGCATCTGCAATAGTGTCTGGGTTTGGTGTCTGCAGATGAAATGGATTCCTAGGTGGGGCAGTCTCTGAATGGCCTTTCCTTCAGACACACATCTTAAAACATCCACCAATGAAAAATTAAATATTGAAGCATGTGTGTCTGTTGGGGGGTTGCCGTTCAAACCAACAAGATCATAAAATCCTGAAATTCAAGAAAATAGTTTTGTATAGTTCACAAAGAACACATTCTAGAGGCTGGATTATAGACATTGCTCTGAATTGCAGGCACTCACAGTTCCTCTCTGTCTGACTTAACCTGATGTTTCTCAAATGGATACTTGAGACTTTCACAAAAGTTTAAAGAAAAACAAATGTGTGTTTGTGTGTGTGTGTGTGATCTGAGTGTGTGTAATTAGTTTTTATGTAAATTATTTCTAAATTTTTCAATATTTCTTTGATAAACTATTTTGAAAGAAAATGAGCAGAAGTGCATTCCAAATTATTAATGTTAAAATTGTTCTTGGGAGTGTTGTGATATTAAATTATCAATTAAGCTGATAATAAATGTATAAAGTATCATGAATACTGATATATTTCAGCCATATAAGGAATATTTTTATTGCTATCAAAATTGCCTGGTCTACAAAGTGAGTTCCAGGACAGCCAGGGATATACAGAGAAACCCTGTCTCGAAAAATAAATTATTATCATGGTAACTCAAATATAAAGAATGAATATAGCAAAACTTTTTGGAATGCAGACAGTATTTTTTATCATGAAATAAAATATTTCTTCAGAAAGTCTATGAGGTGGCACAGTGGTCAAACAAATAGACTAGTTTTTAAAACTATTATGTGTGTGTGTGTGTGTGTGTGTGTGTGTGTGTGTGTGTGTGTGTGTATAATTCTGATTTTGCTTTTTCTTATTCCAACTCCTTTCTTTTTTTTTTTTTTCCCTCTTTATTAGATATTTTCTTCATTTACATTTCACATGTTATCCAGAAATTTTCCCTTACCCTCCCGCATCCCCACCCTGCTCCCCTACCCACCCCCTCCCACGTAATGGCCCTGGCGTTCCCCTGTACTGGGGCATATAGAGTCTGTATGACCAAGGGGCCTCTCCTCCCAACGACGGCCAACTCCTTTCTAACTCTCCCAACTTATCCACAAACCCAAATATACACCTTTTCTTTCTTCCTTTCATTAACATGTAAATATGAGGATAATAAAGTAAAATAAAATAAAGAAGATTGAAATAGGACTAAGCAATCAGAAGAAAAAGATACCAATTAAAAGCACATGAAAAATAATAGATGCAATGACATAAATATTTACATATATAGAATTAAAAAAAATAAACCCATAAACAGGAAACCTTAATCTATATACAAAGATCCGTAAGGTGAAATAATTTTACTAGTAATAATAGTAGTAGCAATGATAATAATAGTAATAATAATAATACTCCAGCAAAGCAATATGAGACAAGGTGCTTCTTAAATGATGTTGTGTTGAATTGATGTTGGCCATCTACTTCTGAGCTTGGAGCCTGCCCTTAAGAGTGTTTTGTGAGATTTCTCTGGACAAAAGTAGTATTTGGTTTAAGAGTTCATCATAGGAGGAACAATAATATGAACTAACCAGTACCCCCTAGAGCTGTGTCTCTAGTTGCATATGTAGCAGAGGATGGCCTAGTCGGCCATCAATGGGAGGAGAGGCCATTAGTATTAAGAAGATCATATGTCCCAGTACAGGGGAATGCCAGGGCCAGGAAGTGGGAGTGGGTGAGTTGGGGAGCAGGACAGGGGAAGGGTATTGGAGGCTTTGGGGATAGCATTTGAAATGTAAATGAAGAAAATATCTAATAAAAAATGCCTTAAAAAAAGACTTCATCATAGATTGGAAGCAGCTTGTAGGCTAAGAACGGGCCTGATAGTGTCCGTATCTCTGTGCTGTAACACCATGAGGCTTAGACTTGTGCAGGGCCTGTGACTGCTGCCACAGTCTCTCTGAGTTCAAAAGGGCTTCTATCTTTCTGTGTACAGAAGGCCTTCAATCCTTGGTGTCCTCAAACCTTTCTAGGAATCTTTCTTTCTCCTCTTCTCAAAATTCCAGGGAGGATGGATTTTATGGAGACTTCTAATCAGTACTGATTGCTCCAATGTCTCTCCCCCTCTGTACAGTGTCCAAATATGGGTCTTTGTATTTGCTCCTATTTGCAAAAGAAGTAAATTACTCTGATGCTGGCTGAGCAAAACACTGATGTATAAATACAGCAAAGTGTCCTTAAGTTTTTTAAATTAACATATGCATACATATGTGTATATATCTTGATATATATCATTATATTATGCTACTATATATTTATCTCTGTGTCTAAGTCTATGTCTAGCTCTGTATCTCTCTCTCTATCTCTCTCTATCTCTCTCTATCTCTCTCTATCTCTCTCTATCTCTCTCTATCTCTATCTCTATCTCTATCTCTATCTCTATCTCTATCTCTATCTCTATCTCTATCTCTATCTCTATCTGTCTCAGCACAATAGTAGTATTTTGTTTACTGCCAGGTACCTGACTAATCTAGTTTCAGTTTCTGGGCTACACAGTCACTGTTAAGGGTGGTGTCCATCTTATGGAATTTATATCCAATTGGATGTTGGTCAGCTATACACACAAAGTTTGTTCCAATATCCACTAGGACTCTTTGCAACCAGGTTACAAGATTGAAGATATTTACCTTTCTTCTTTGGAAGTGTGCAGAGAGGATCTTTCTTATATTTTTCATTATATATTTTCTATATTTACACTTCAACTGTTCCTGTTTTCTCCTCCAAAAACCCCTTATCCCATTACCCCCTCCGCCTGCTCACCAAAGCACACACTCCCATTTCCCTGTCCTGGCATTCCCCTACACTGGAGCATGGAGTCTTCTCAAGAACAAGGGTCTCTCCTCCCATTGATGTCCCACACGGCCATACACAAGATACAATTCACAGAGGGTCTTTCACTACTATGAACAGCAGTCAGTAGGGATAAAGGCTCTATGTAGGCACCAGCTAACATCTACATCTTTAGTGAGTTGTATAGTTGTTGTATTTAGTAATAAGTCTTTACCATTTGTTTGTGATGAAGAATCAATAGCCATTGTCAAAAGCCCAGGTTGTTTGAGGTTCCCATGGGGACTCTTTGAACACCAACTCATCATATGTAACTGATTCTTGTAGAGAGAGACCTTATTTGGTTATGAGACGTACCTCCTGTTATTTGGCCATGTGATTTAAATCACATTTGATATATGTAATCAAAATCAAATACACACACACACACACACACACACACACACACACACACACACACATATATATATATAATATGTATATATTATACAATATGTACAATATAGTCACATGTGTTTCCATATGACCCCTCAAATGGCCCTTAGTTTTATCTATTTCTCCACATTCCCTACATTTTCTCTCCTTATTTGATCTTCCTGGTACAGTTCTCCCTTATCCGATCCATCATAGCTAACTACTGCATTTCCTGTTCCTAAGGAGACCCAATAGTCATTCAAGAACATAGCTCAATATTTAACTACTGTGGTTATATGGATGATAACCTACTTATCAAAGAGTTAACTGCTAACATCCCCATGTCAACAAATGTATAACGTATTTAGGATGTTTTGCTTTGTTTTCTCTACTTATATCTATTCACCTGTGAATATGTTTTTAAAACAGATGATTAGTAATTCATTGTATAAATGTACTACATTTTATCCACTCCTCTGCTGATAGATTTATAGGCTGTATCCAAAAAATTGGCCATTATGAAGAGAGCAACAATGAACATAGTTAAGTGAATGTCTTTGTAGTAGGACATAGAGTTTTTAGGTTAATGCCCAAGTGTGGCCAAGTTGGATAGTGAAGTAAAGCTATTCCCTGTTCCATGATGAATCCGCACACTGAATTCCATAGTGACT
Source organism: Mus minutoides (assembly GCA_902729485.2). Classification (NCBI taxonomy): domain Eukaryota; kingdom Metazoa; phylum Chordata; class Mammalia; order Rodentia; family Muridae; genus Mus; species Mus minutoides. Next base: position 1,452,271 of record LR749767.1, read on the forward strand.
GTCCAAGTTTGAACTCCCACAATAGATGGATGAGTGTTCCCCTGCTCCACATTCTCCTCAGCATGAGAAGACATTTGTTTTATCCACAGCCCATTCTGACATGTATGAAATGTATTATCAAAGAAGTTTTGATGTTCATTTCGGTGGCTATAAAAAATATTAATGCTCACAGTCATCCATAAGAGGGAGCACGGGACCCACATTGGAGAAACTAGAGATAGAACTCCAGGAGCTGAAGGGGTCTGCAACCCTAGAAGAGGAACAACAATATGAACTAACCAGAACCCCCAGAACTCATGTCTCTAGCTCCATATGGAGCAGAAGATGGCCTACTCGGCCATCATTGGGAGGAGATGCCCCTTGGTACTGCAATCTTTATATGCCCAATACAGGGGAACGCCAGGGCCAAGGAGTGGGTGGGCAGGGGAGCAGGGAGGGGGGGGGGAGGAGGGGACTTTCGGAATAGCATTTGAAATGCAAATTAAGAATATATCTAATAAAAAAATTGAAAAAAAATTAAATATGTGTTTAAGTGCTTCTTGGCCATTTGTAATTGTTCTTTTGAAGTTAATCTGTTTGAATCTGCTTTGCATTTTAAAAGGTTTTTTTTTTTTTTTGGTGATATCCAGTTATTTGTTCTTTATATATGCTAAATATTACCTATCAGATGCATAGTTGGTATTTTGTTTTGTTTTGTTTTATTATTCAGCTTAACACTTTGTCCAAATGATGGTAAGGTCTGCCATATAGGATCTTTTCAGCTTCATTAAATTCAGTTGTTAATTGTTTGTAATAGCTGTAAAATTGTTGTTTTATCTAGAAAGCCTTTTCCTATACTAATGAATTTAAGACTATTCCCAACTTCTATCAGATTCTGTGGATCTTGTGTTGAAGTCTTTAATCCATTTGGAGTTTGTTTGTTTGTTTATTTATTTATTTATTTATTGGTCATTTAAAAAATTAATCTATCTTTTACACTCCATATTTTATTCCTTGCCCAACCACTATCCATTCTCCTACTGTTCCTCATCCCATACCTCCTTCCCACCCACTGTTTCTACTTTGATGGCTCCATCACTCCACCCCACCTGACCTCTAAACTCCCTGGGCCCTCCAGTCTCTTGAGGGTTAGGTGCAACATTTATGAGTGAACACAGACCCAGAAGTCCTCTACTGTATGTGTGTTGAAGGCTTCCTATGAGCTGGTGTATGCTGTTTGTTTGGTGGTCCAGTGTTTGAGGGATCTCGGGGTCCAGATTAATTGAGACTGCTTGTCTTCCTATAGGATCTCCCTTCTCCTCAGTTTCTTTCAGCCTTCCCCAATTCAACAACAGGGTTCAGCTAATTTTGTCTATTGGTTGGTTACAAATATCTGCATCTGACCCTTTCCGCTGCTTCTTGGGTCTTTCAGAGGGCAGTCATGATAGGTTCCTTTTTTGTTAGCGCTACATAGCCTCAGTAATAGTGTCAGGCCTTGGGACCTCCCCCTGAGCTGGATCCCACTTTGGGCCTGTTGCTGGACCTTCTTTTCCTCAGGCTCCTCTCCATTTCCAACCCTATAATTCTTTCACACAGGGACAATTATGGGTCAGAGGTGTGATGGAGGTGGGCTCTCTAAGTTCCCCCTGCCTACTGTCAGGCATTTCATCTAAGTCCCTCCCTTTGAGCCCTGCAGTTTATTACTTTAGTTTTGTAGTACAATTTGAGATTGGGAATTGTGATAGCTCTGAGAGTTCTTTTATAACTATATAGATAAATTAACTTGTATGACATATAAATAATATAAGTAAAATAAACAATGTATATTATTATGTTTTGCATATCTTATTTTTGTGAGTGTGAGTTTCAATATGAAGCTAAAATTATTTTGTGATGGTATGGAATGAATTGTAGTGGAATTTTCACAAAAGTTGCATTGATTCTGTTGATTGCTTTTGGAAGGAATGCCATTTTGACTTTATCCTACGATCTGTGAGCACAGGGGATTCTTTCATCTTCTCATATTATCTTCAATTTCTTTCTTCAGGTTTTTATCATCTTTATCACACGAGTCTTTCACTAGCTTGTTCAGAGTTCCCTCAGTATAGTGTGTGTGTGTGTGTGTGTGTGTGTGTGTGTGTGTGTATGTGTTTGTTGAAGAGGATCCCAGGATAGATGTTTGTGAGCCACCATGTGGTTGCTGAGAATTGAAATCAAGACCTCTGAAAGAGCAGACACTACTCTTAACTGAGCCATCTTTCCAAACCCCTTTTCAGGCATTGCTAAAGGTTTTTCTCATATTACTTTCTCAGTCAGTTTGTAATTTGTATATAAGAGGGCTGTTGATTTTTGTGTATTAATTGTATCCTGCTACTTTGCTGAAAGTGTTTTTCAGATATAAAAATTTCCTGGTGCAATATTTAGGGTCAATTATGTATTCAATCAAATCATCTGTTCATTAAGATTCTTTGAATTATTTACTTCCTGTTTGTATTCCCTTCACTGCTTTCAACTGTATTATTCTTCTAAACCTTCAAGTATTATCTGATAAATGGATCTGAAAATAGTTGGCAACTTTGTCATGTTTAAGTTTCTTTCCATTTAAACTGATTTTGGCAATGGGCTTGAGGTATACTGCTGTTATCGTATGGAGTTATGCCCTTTCTATGGTTAATCTATAGAGGACTGTTATCATGAAGCAGTGATGGATTTCATCAAAAGCCCTTTTCTGCCTATGATGAGAGATGATTTTCTTCATTCTGTTTGTATAGTAGATGTTTTATTAATTTATTTTTATTTAATTATCTGAATCTCTGGAATCAAGATTACTTGAGAATGGTGGGTGATCTGGAGTTATGTTCTTTGATATTGTTTGCAATATGTACTGAGAATTGAAGTAGAAATTTCTGGTTTTGTTGGAGACTCAGTTGTGTCTTTTTTTTTTTTTTTTCTGGAAGCTGTCCTATAGGAGGGTGTTTTGCTGAAGCAGACAGAGATACATGGTGCTTTCCTAGATGCTGCCTGGTAAAAAGACATGTGAGGTTTTGCTAGAGAGGACATGTGATGTTTGGCAAAATAATAAATATAATTTAAGTGAGAGTGAGCAGTGCTCTTGTGTTGGATTGACTCGCAACTCTTTGCTAGCTTTCATTGAGTTTCACTGATGCTGGGCTGTGCTGGTAATACTCTTGCATTCGTTTGACTTCATTTTTTTTCACTGATAAGTGGAGTCTTATGGTTCTTGTGAATCAAGCCTCTGCTACTGATCCATGTTTGCCATTTGCCTAGTGGACTGGACTGCTGAAAACAGAGATTGGAATCACCCCCAAAGAATTATTTCTAAACAGACCCCAATCTCTGTTTCATATTAACCTTTCCTTTCCCCTACCTCTGGTGGGTGGTCGGCTTGAAGGGAGGTTGAAATGTTAAGGAACCATGATCAACATAGTTATTGAAATATCTAAACCTACAGAGAATTGCTCTATCTATGTTTCTAAGGGAAATTTTTCTACTGTTCTGTTTCGGTATTTAGGTCTTCCTGTAGTTTAGGTATCAGGGCAACTATGTCATAGAAAGAATTGGAAATGTTCTTTCTGTTTCCATTTTGTTAAATAATTTCAAGACTATTGGTGTAAAGTCTTCATCAAAAGTCTGGTAGAACTCTTAGCTAAACCATCTGGCTCTTGACTTCTTGCATTTTGAACTTTTTAATTATCATTGCTCTGGCTCTAGGGCTTATAAGTCAGTTTAAATTGCTTATCTGAACTTAGTTTAAACTGGTGGGTGAAACAAATCAAGAAACTTATTTCTTTTAGAACTTCCAGTTTGGTGTTATACAAAATTTTAACAACATGTCTTTATGATTATCTAGATTTCTGCATAGTATCTTGTTATTTCCCCTCTTTCATTTCAATTTCATTATTTTGCAATTTATTCCTCTACTTTTAATTAAAATTTCTAAGGTTTATCAATCCTATTGATTTTCGCAAAGAGCAACTCTTTGCTTCATTGATTCTTTGTATTGTTGCTGTTTCTATCTTATTTCTGCTCTTTCTTTGATTATTATTTTTGTCTCTCTTTTTGAATATGACTTTCTCTTTTGGTTCTAAAGCTTCCAGTCATGTCATTAATTTGCTAACATAAGATCCTAAGATCTCTCTCTCTCTCTCTCCTCTCTCTCTCTCTCTCTCTCTCTCTCTCTCTCTCTCTCTCTCCCCCTCTCATTTTAATGCTGTAATTTAGTGCTATAATCTTGCCACTGATAATCACCTTTGTTAGGTTCTGTACATTTAGGTATGGTGTGTTTTCATTTTCATTCATTTTTAGAAAGCCTTGCATTTCATTCTTAATTACGATCTTGATCCATTTCTCATGGGTTGGATAGGGAATTGTTTAGTTTGAGTATGTTTCTTAGCTTTCTGTTGTCTTCACTCTTGAAATCCAGCTCTATTCAAGGTGGTCAGATATAGAATGCAGGATATTATTTCATTCTCTTTGCATGTGTTGAGACGTAGTGCACAAATACATGACCACTTTTAGAGAACAATGCACAAGGTACTGAGAAGGAAGTATATTCTTTTGTGTTGGTGTGAAATGTTCAGTAAATACCTGCTAGGTTTGTTAGGTTTATGACACTATTTAACAAGCTACAGCCTATCTATAGTTTCTGTTGGGATGGCCTGTCCATTGGCTGGAGTAGGGTGCTGAAGTCACCACTATCACTGTGTGAGGGCCAATGTGCAATTTAAGCTGCAGTAGTGTCTCTTTCATGAAATTTGGTACCCTTGTTTTCATGCACAGATGTTTAGAACTGCAATTTCAGCTTAGTGGATATTTCCCTGGAGGAATATATAATGTTCTTTCCTATTTCTTCTGATTAATTTTGAATTGAAGTCTATTATGTCAGATATTGAAATTATTATGGCAGCTTATTCCTTGGCCCATTCAAATTGAATATCTGTTTTTTCATCATTTTATCCTGATTTGATGTCTGTCCTTGATGTTAAGATATGTTTCTTCACTGTAACAGAAGAATGATTCCCATTTTCACATCGAGTCTTGATTATTTTATAGAGAAATTGAAAGCATTGACTGCTGAAAACTATCAATTAATAGTATGAGTTGATTCCCATTATTTTGTTGTTGTGTTGTGTATTTTTTTATCTTATTTAATATGCTTCTCTGCTTTTTATTGTATTTATTGTGTTTTCTTGGGTGTGGTAAACTCCTTCTGATTGACATTTTCTTTCTTTGTGTTCTGAAGAGCTGCACTGCCTTTCTTTTTCCATCTATTGTGCTTTAACATTGTGCTGGGTATAATAGTCTGGCTGGCGTCTGTGATAGTTTAGAAATCTGTAGAACTTCTATCTAAGCTCTTCTGTCTTTGACTCACCATTAAAAATGTCACATTGTTAGAGTCTCCCACTATTTTTTTTAATTTTTATTAGATATTTTCTTCATTTAAATTTCAAATGCTATCCCAAAAGTCCCCTATACCCTCCCCTTACCCTGTTCCCCTACCCACTCACTCCCATTTCTTGGCCCTGGTGTTTTCCTGTACTGGGGCATATAAAGTTTGCAAGACCATGGGACCTCTCTTCCCAATCATGGCCTACTAGGCCGTCTTATGCTACATATGCAGTTAGAGATACAAGCTCAGGGGGTAATGATTATTTCATATTGTTGTTTGACCTATAGGGTTGCAGACCCCTTCAGCTCTGTGGATACTTTCTCTAGTTCCTCCACTGGGGGCCCTGTGTTCCATCCTTTAGATGACTGTAAGCATCCACTTCTGTATTTGCCAGGCAATGGCATAGCCTCACAGCTATATCAGGGTCCTTTTAGCAAAAACTTGCTGTTATATGCAATAGTGTCTCCGTTTGGTGGCTGATTATGGGATGGACCCCTGGGTGGGACAGTATCTGGATGGTCCATCCTTTCCTCTTAGCTCCAAACTTTGTCTCTGCAACTACTTCCTTGGGTATTTTATTCCCTATTGTAGGGCGGAATGAAGTATCCACACATTGAGCAATGGCTTGTTATTTAAGATCATGAATCAACAAATGGGACTTCATAAAATTGCAAAGCTTCTGTAAGGCAAAAGATACTGTCAATAAGACAAAAAGGCCACCAAAAGATTGGGAAAGGATCTTTACCAATCCTAAATCAGAGAGGGGACTAATATCCAATATGTACAAGGAGCACAAGAAGCTGAACGCCAGAAATTCAAATAACCCCATTTAAAAAATGGGGTACAGAACTAAAAAAAGAATTCTCAACTGAGGAATACCAAAGGATGAGAAGCACTTGAAAAAATGTTCACCATCCTTAATCATCAGGGAAATGCAAATCAAAACAACCCTGAGATTCTACCTCACACCAGTCAGAATGGCTAAGATTAAAAAAAAAAAAAAAAAAAAATCAGGTGACAGCAGATCCTGGCAAGGATGTGGAGAAAGAGAAACATTCCTCCATTGCTGGTGGGATTGCAAGCTTGTACAACCACTCTGAAAATCAGTCTGGAGGTTCCTCAGAAAACTGGACATAGTACTTCCTGCAGATCCAGCAATACCTCTCCTGGGCATATACCCAGGAGATGTTCCAATTCGTAATAAGTACACATTCTCCACTATGTTCATAGCAGCCTTATTTATAATAGCCAGAAGCTTGAAAGAATCCAGATGTCCCTCAACAGAGGAATGGATACAGAAAATGTGTTACATTTAAACAATAGAGTACTACTCAGCTATTAAAAACAATGAATTTATGAAATTCTTAAGCAAATGGATGTATCTGGAGGATATTACCTGGAGTGAGGTAGCCCAATATCACAAGAAGACACTTGATATGCACTCACTGATAAGTGGATATTAGCCTAGAAACCTAGAATACCCAAGATACTATTTTCAAAACACAAGAAAATCAAGAAAAAGGAAGACCAACGCTAATCTCCCACTATTATTGTATGTGTTTCAATGTGTGTTTTGAGCTTCAGAAAAGTTTCTTTTGTGAATGTGGTTGACCTTTCATTTGGGACCTAGGTGTTCAGAATTGAGACTTTCTGTTGGTGGATATTTCCTTTGATGAATATGAAGTGTTCTTCACCATTTGGCTGGATAACTTTTGGATGAAAGTCTATTTTATTGGATATTAGGATGGCAATTCCAGCTTGTTTCTTGGGATCATTTGCTTGGAAGACTTTTAATCTGATGTAGTGTCCGCCTTTGTTGTGGTGATATGTTTCTTGTATGCAGCAAAATGCTGGATCCTGTTTGTGTATCTAGTCTGTTAGCTTATGTCTTTCTATTGGATGATGTAGTGTGCTTACAGACAGAAGCCTAGCATGGCTGCCCTCTGAGAGGCCCAACAAGCAGCTGAACAACTCAGGTGCAGATACTTGTACCCAACCACTGGACAGAAGTCAGGGATCCCTTTGATTGAATTGGGAACAGGCTTGAAGAAGCTGAGGAGTAAGACCACCAGCAGTCTCAAAAAACCTAGACCCCTGAGAACTGTCAGACACTGAGCCACCAACCAGGAAGCACACACTAATGGATATGAGGTCCCTTGGACACATAGATAGCAGCAGTCTGCCTGTCTGGCCTTAGAGAAAGAAGCTCCAGGGAGTAGGGTGGGCTGGCGGGATGGAAGTGGGGGTACATTCTCTTGGATATGGGGGAGGAGGAGTGGGATGACAAACTGTCAGAAGGCAGACAGGGAGGAGGATAATGACTGGATTGTAACAAAAGATTAAAGATAATGATATGTTTATCTGTTACTTGGTTGCCCTGTCCCCATTTTCTCTTTTCTTTTCTTTTCTTTTCTTTTCTTTTCTTTTCTTTTCTTTTCTTTTCTTTTCTTCTCTTCTCTTCTCTTCTCTTCTCTTCTCTTCTCTTCTCTTCTCTTCTCTTCTCTTTTTTCTTTTCTCTTTTCTTTTTTTTTAAAGCTTTTAAACATTCCTTCTTTGTTCTGAACATTTAGTGATTTTTGTTTTTTTGGGCATTTTTTGTGTGTGTTTTTTGTTTTGTTTTTAGTTTTAGTTTTTGTTTTTTGAAATTATGTGTCATGAGAAATTTCTTTTCTGGTCCTGTCTATTTGGTTATATGCTTCTTGTACCTTGATAGTCCTTCTGTAAGTTTGAATTTTTTCTTCTGTTATTTTGTTGAAATTATTTTCTGTGTCTTTGACCTGAATTTCATCTTCCTCTATTCATATTTGGAAACTTTTTGTTTTCATAATTTCCAAGGTTTCCTGGATGTTTTGTGCCAGAAATCTTTTGTTTTTAAAATTTAGTATTCTTTTGGGCTAATATAATCATTTATTCTACCATGCCTTTAATGTGCCAGGTTCTCTTTTCAATCTTTGTTATTCTTATGAAAAGGCTTGCCTCTAAGTTTTCTTTCAAATTCCTAAGGGTTTTTTTTTTTTTTCCATTTTATGCAAGTTTGGGCTTTATTTATTGATGATACTTACAAATTAATGCCTTGAACTCTTTTCTTCATTTCCTCCCAGTGCTTGTGGATTCATAGATTCTCGTTATGGATTTATTCATATCTTCTTGAAGGGTCTTGAACATAATCATTATGACTATTTTGAAGTCTTTGTCATGTGTTTCAGGTATATTGCCTGTATCAGTCTACTGTGGGGTTGCTGGACTCTAATAGAGACATGTTGTCAGTTATTCCTAGTATTGTTAGAACCGGGGCTGGCTTCTGTGGTTCAGGTGATTGGACATCTAGGTGTAACTATCTGGTCCTGTAGTGTGTGTGTGTGTGTGTGTGTGTGTGTGTGTGTGTGTGTGTCCTTGTGTGTTTTTTCACTGCTTGGTTCCTGTTGTCCTCTCTGAATCTTTAGAGTTTGAAGTTCCTGTACAGTACCAGATAGTTTGTGATTCTGTGTTACTGAAACTGTGGCAATTGGGATCTCAGGCAGATCTTCTTTCTAGGCATTGGGACTGACATGAAGGAATTCAGATGTGTATGTGAGAGTGACCAAAGGAGGGAGGAAGGCTTGCTTTGTCATGAAGATCTCTGAAGTCATTAGGGAACAGTAGAAGAAAGGAAGGACAGACCCCTGCAGGTAGTCTGCTGCTGGGCTGAGGATAAGACTCTGGAAGTGGAATTGGAGGATGGGATGGAGAGTGAAGATTACCCACTTGGCTCCCTGGCTAGCATGGACAGCTGGTTTCTTTGGAAAGTGTGCTCCAAAGATGATTATCAACAAGATAGTTACCTGATAATACTCCCTGGAATTTACATGGTAACATGGTCAAAATAAAGAACCACATTTTACTGTTTTTTTTTTTTTTTTTCCTGGCCTCTATTTAAGTGCTGAAATATCACACACACACACACACACACACACACACACACACACACACACACACAGTAAAACATACCTATATTATGACATTTTTGCTGTGTTTGAATTTGAGTAGTCATTAATGTTTCTTTGTATTTAATAAGTAGAAAATCATAGAATCATTATATATACTCCATAATATCAATAATGATATCAAAAGAAGAACAACATCTACTCTTCTATATATAGCACATGAAAATCTGGAACACAGTTCAAATCCATTACATGAATATTTTAGAACATGATTTCATGAGCTCAGAAAATTTTCTTATAGCCCTGAAAGGCCCAGGACTTATTTCTCTGTATCTATGTCAGTATTTCTTCTCAATACGTATACTGAGAATTGATAAATTGGGCATATTGTCAATTTTCACGTAATGAAAACTATGTACATTAAAATTGTTATTGACTCTCCTTTCTGCCTTATATCTCTTTGTACATATAGACATGCTAAAATATTATGCAAAGAGTATATGTACACATCCACCTTGGGAATCTATGACCTTCTGACCTCCTTCTAATGCGAATGGATATTGCTGCAGCAGCACTAGAGTCTACATCTTGGGGATTTTCCAGAAACTCCCAGTCAAAGAGCAATGAGTGCCTTCACAGAGCAGCCTTCCCAACTCTCAGAAGTTAAATGCCCTCAAGACATATGGTGTTGCTCTAGTGTTTCCTGCACACATAGATTCAGAGAAACTAAAATCTGATAACCATTTCTTCTATGGAAAATATATTGCAGAAAAATATTTAGTCTGGACCTGACCAGTAATAAATAATTAAGCATTCACAGCTTGTGAACCATCATTGCTTAAGAACATCACTTCTGCTGTGGTTTTGTAGCTAATTTCTACTGCCAAAGAAAGTACTTTGTGTTGCAATAAACTGTCAATAACTTTCTCTGTGCAAACACCTGCAGATACCTGCTGACAGTGGTTGGAAAAGTTTTAGGATCATAGAAATTACAACATAAACTAGATTCTGCAAAGAAGTATTAGATATGAAGGTGAGAGAGTCCAAATCCGAGGAATCGCTCCCATGTGCAAGTATTTTGTGTTTCTATTACACTTGACATAAAGAGCAGAATAAATTATCTTCTAAAAGGTGCTATATAGCTTAGGAAAGTCATGTAAAAAGAAGTTACATTTGCAAGTAAGATTTTCGGTTTGCAATAATGCAATGCAATTTATTTTCAGATTTTTCAGGTGAAATGATTAATTTCCTGAAAATGTTTACTCATATATTCTATATTTCCATAGAGATCAAAAGATTAGAGTCATAACAGACTTTTAATTATGTTTTGTAAAATAGCTTTGCATGCTGTTTTTATATCTGAATATCTTAAATGAGAATTTCAAACCTCTTTTTCTGTAAAAGCTTAGCCCAGTTTACTCCAAACTGAAGTAAAAATATTAAACCATAATCTATTCATGTTTATTTGTTTGTTTGGTTGGTTTAAGCAGAGGAATGCATTTGAAATGTATAGATTGTTATTTGCCGATTCACTGTGTAGATCAATATGGTCTGGATAAAAAAAATCTGGTTTGGCATATTTAGTGAATTACTAAGTTTTATTTTAATCAATTTATTTATAGCTACATTGAAATGTAACAACATTTAGAACATTCTCTATGTTAATTTTAGAATTTGTTATCATGAGAAGTGATAACAAAAAATACAGTCAGATTAAATGAATTTCAGAAGTGTTCATTCTAATGAAGAAGATAGAGTATTACATATTTATTTCTTTATAAGATTTATTGGTTTACTCTTATGTGTACAAATGCTTTATTTGCATGTATATCTGTGCACATTGTGTGTGAAATTACTGAGGAGGCAGAGAAGGCTTTCAGGTTTTTTGGAAGTAAAGTTATGGATGGTTATTGGCTGCTAGTTTGGACTTGAAAATAACTGGATCTCTTGGAAGAGTAGACAGTGCTCTTACTAGGTGTGCCTCATCAGCTTTGACACACACGTATAAAGAAACACACAGTACGACTGCAGCATGAAGCTCAGTCTCCCATTATTGGAAAATTATATGAATACCCTAGTTTTCTTACTCCTATATCAGTATATAGTGATCTGAAACAAATGCCTAAGTGAAGCTCGTAACTTCCTCTGAAAATCTCTGTAGAGAAACAACATATTACATTTCACAGGTTCTATGCTTTGTTTGTTTGTTTGTTTTTGTTTTTGTTTTTTGTTTTGTTTTGTTTTGTTGTTCAACATTTCACATAATTTGCATATGATTATCAGGTACTGAACATATTATGTTTATAATTTAAGCTTTGATAACTGTAGAATTCCTTTCCATAAGGTGAGCAACAAGTTCATAAGAAAACTATAAAGTTAGAGTCATAAACACATGTTCTCACTCGTTACAAACATGTCTTGCCAAGCTTAGTTTACTGTAGACAAAATTTCTCTGTGATAAGTGTGTCTTACAATTTCTATAATTTGGACAATAACTTTTGCATGTTAGTTTTCTTTCTATTATTTGATTACTCTGTATTTGTCTAATGCCAATTAATACATTATAATAGGTCTATATTTTAGATTATGTTACCAAACTTCATATTTTATACTTATTGTTTTGATGAACTTACTTAGTAATTATATAGTATGTAAACTATATTATGATTTCTCTCTTTCTCTACTTCTCTATTTGCCATGACTATCTACCACCCTACATCTCAGTCAGTCACTTTTGTGATTCATGATGTTTTAACCATTTATTTTACCCAAGGCGATAGAATCAGTACTGGAACCTGGTGTGGTGATCAGTTGGTATACAATAGAAGCTAGTGATTTTCTCTGTGTCTAAATCTATCAGTAGACCAGAGATTAGCAATGAGAAGTAGAATCATGACACCCACACGATCCAGCATTCATAACTGACTGTTGTACACATGCAAATCCATGGCAGCATCTTCAGCTGCTGTGAGTTCCTGATTCCAATGCTTGCTCTTTGTCTTGGAGAAAACTTTCAAAGACCAGTTGCCTGGCTTCCTGGCTTCCTGGCTTCCCAGCTTCCTACTCCCACTTTCTTACTGAATGGTCTTTCACAACAAATAGGAGACAACTGAGAAGCAGACATTTCTCCAAATGTCTTCAGGAAAATATGTAAAAAGACCAAACAGAAATCTGATTTAATATATAATGCTTCATATTATCAAACCGTTTTTATGGATATTTGTTTTACACTAAGCAAAATTTAATGTAGTGACTTAATGTATTTAATGTAATGATTCAGTGGGGAAGTTTTTATGAACATTACATGGGTTTCCAATGCTATTTTTCATGTTTTATTAAATATTTGAAATGTTGCTTAATTTAGCTAAATAAGTGCTTCTGTTTCTTAAAACAATTTACATTACTTGTTTAGAGTTAATTTTGAGATAATCCACACAAACTGTTTAAAACCATCTCTAGAATTTTACAATAACTGAATAAGTATTAGTGGTTACTATAAATAGTTTATTGTAATATTGGTAATTGTTACAGGCATCCTTGTAGTTTGTGTCCCTGTGACAAAGAAACCATTGAAGAATGCAACATAAGATCTGCAAGATTTTTTTTTTCCCCAGAATAGCATTGTTTAAAGAAAGGCTATTGTTGATCTTAATTAAATGTGGATTTGTAACACCCAAGAATCCACCAAAAGCTTAACTGCATGTTGGCTTCCAAATTTCAATAATTCTTTTTGTTTACTGGAATTTAAAAATGACAGTGTTTGAAAGACAGCACTTCATATGATATGCACTACAGATCCACACATGAAGAAATTTATTAAAACTATCTGTAGCACATGGAAAATCCACTGTGCTATTTTTTGTTGATAATGTCAAAAATCATGAAATTGTTTGAGTTTTTAAGTGAAGTTTCAGTATAAAACATATTTTGATATGCTAAAGAGAAATTGTAAAGAAGTTATTAAACTGTCTCTGGGATAAGTATGTGGTTTGACTCTATTAATGTGTCTGTAACATCAAAGTCAATATTTAGATAAGAAAATGATGGATACATTTATAGAAAATGAACAGTCACTTTAAGCTTTTAAGAATTCAAAGTTAGAACTTATTAGCGTATCACAGTTCTAAAGCAGTATAAATGTATGTCTCAATTCTGAATGTTGCTGAAGTGTAATTTTATTAATATCAGTGTTTATGCATATACTGACATTATGTCAATTTAAAAACTACTTAAAGGGAAATGCAATCGTTTGTTTCTGCATTTTATATAGTTTATATAGTACAGAAATTTATATTTTAAATATATAATATATAATATATAATATATAATATATAATATATTAATATATATATATATATATATATATATATATATATATATATATATATATATATAGTTTTTTAAAAGACTAACATTTTCAGTGACAATTGGGCACATGTATAAGATTTGTTCTGACTACTACAGAGTTCTTTCTGATGCTCTTCCATGACATTCCTCCTCCTTGCCTTATGAATTTTATCTTTCCATTGTTTCATCATGAGGTTTCCATTTTGAACTCTGGCAAACATTTTGGATTTATGACAGTGGCTCCAAAGTTATTTTGTGTTACATGTATAAAATACATAAAAGTTAGGTCATAATCCTAATAAAAAATACCTTTCTTAAAGTGAAAATTCAAAAGGAAGAATATAACTTAAATGCTAAAGTATAAAAACATGTTTTCTTGAAAGAAAATATTTTAAGCCTTGATATTTTGCTTAATTATATACTTTGATTTTATAGGAATTTGCTGTTGGGCACTTTGTAAGCAAAAGGGTGCTATGTGAGAACCTTTTATCAAGGTTGCAGATATTTTTGGCTTAGATTTTATAAACACAAGCAGAAAATGAGAAAAGAGATATTAAAAAAAATTCTTTAGCATGTGTGCCAATCTAGTGTTCAAAGATCAGAGAACAAAACATTATATTTACTACAGATTCTGTTCTGAAAATAATAAAGTTTGAAAATAAAGTTTTCAAGCATGCATGAATATCAGCTCTGTGTGTGATTTTCCCGGCCTTGAATCTCTTCAGTATAGCAACTGCATACTATAAGTAACATGTCCTTGTAGCTAAACAACTCAATGACTGAAGTTATATAAATTGTTATCTTTGACATTTGTGATTTTTGGAATATTTCTCTATAATTTTGTAGAATAAATTTTGAGTTAAAATCATTAATTACAGATCTTTTACTTACATATTATGGTTTCTGAATTTTTTAAATGTTTTATTATGTTATCCCCTTTCCCAGTTTCTCTCCCTCACAGAAACACCCTATTATATCCTCTCTCCCCCTGCTTCTATGAGGGTTTCCTCCACTTACCCATTCACTACCACCTCCCCGCCATGGATTCCCCTACACTGGGGCATCTATGGAGCCTTCATAGGACCAAGAACCTCTCCTTCCACCGATGCCTGACAAGGCCATCCTCTGCTACATATGCATCTGGAGCCATGTGTACTCCTTTGTTGATGGCTTAGTCAACCCTGGGAGTTCTGGTAGGTCAGGTTGGTTGGTATTGTTCTTCCTGTAGGGTTGCAAACCCCTTCAACTCCTTCAGTTCTTTCAACTCCTCTATTGGGGAATCCTTGCTCAGTCCAATGGTTGGTTGCAAGCATCTGCCTCTATTTGTAAGGCTCTGGCAAGGCATGTCAGGAGACAGCCTTATCAGGATCCTGTCACAGTGCACTTCTTGGCATCCACATAGTGTCTGGGTTTGGTAACTGTTTATGGGATGAATCCCCAGGTGGGACAGTTTCTGCATGGCCTTTCCTTCAGTCTCTGTTCAACACTTCATCTCCATATTTGATCCTTTGGGTATTGTATCCTGGTTATTTGGTGCTTTGGGGCTAATATCCACTTATCAGTGAGTACCTACCATGTTTGTTCTTTTGTGATTGGGTTACCTCACTCTGGATGATATTTTCTAGTTCTATCCATTTGCCTAAAATATTCATAATCATTTTTTAAATACCTGAGTAGTACTCCATTGTGTAAATGTACCACATTTTCTGTATGCATTCCTCTGTTGAAAGACATCTGGGTTCTTTCCAGCTCCTGGTTATTATAAACAAGGCTGCTATGAACATAGTAGAGCATAACTTGTTTTTATGTGTGAATGTGTTTGTATTGTTCTCTTGTGCTTTGTTATTTTTTTGGTTCTTTATGTACTTGTATACACTCTTCAAATATATACATTCTCTCATTTAGAACAGCCTATATTGTGGATATTTTTCTTTTTTGCTGATACCATTCTATTGTTCTGCTGTTAATTTTATCTCTATTTCTCTATAGATCACCTTTCATCAGACTTCATTCTCCTGTATGGACATTGTACTGACATTCACTTGTATTGACATTTACTGCAGAATGGTCTCTAGTTTTATATTTCCTTCTTCTTCTGATTGATTATGCTTAAGATAGAAATTTGGCCCTTACATATATGTCTTGGCTAGCTTTATGTCAACTTGACACAAGATGGAGCAATCTAAAAAGAGAGAAATCTCAATTGGAAATGAAAATGCCTTCATAAGGTCTGACTGTAAGTTGTTCTCTTCATCTTAATTGATGTGGAAGGGCCCAGTCCATTTTGGATGCTTCCATCTCAGGGCTGGCAGTCCTGCTCATGGGCTCTCAACAAGAAAGCAGTGTGAATAAACCAGGTGGAGCAGGTCAGTTAGAACCTCTCCTCCATGGCTCTGCATCAGCTCCAACCTCCATGGTTCCTGCCCTGGTTGAACTCCAGTCCTGACTTCTTCAAATGATGAATGGAAATAACCAATAAACTCTTTCCCCTCGGTTTGTTCTGGTCTTGGTGTTTCATCATAACAAGAGTAACACTGACTAAGTCAACCTGTGAGTGAAGGGCTCTGTCACTAAGCTATGACGCTGGGCCCAATAACCTTTGAAGGATTAGGGAGTACAGTCTCTCTAGCTTATAAAAAGAAGAGCTGCATACCACTCAGGATAGGAACACTTCATCTTGCACATACAGTCACATATTTTCAACAACATCATGGTTATTTTATTTCCTAACAGCATTATGTACTGTAGAAATAATATAAAATAAATATAATTTTTATAAGTATGTATAATCTACAAAACCAATGATATGCACACTTTTTTAATCATTCTTTTTCTTTATTTGATAAAGATAAAATATTTGCAATGTATTCTAACATTAGGTTTATTTATTAATTTACCTACTCACACATTTGATTTGAGGCAGGGTTTCAGGTAGTCCAGGCTCAAAGTCACAACATAGAATGACTTGCCCTATTGATTTGATTAACCCTGCGGCTAGCTACCTCTTAGGTTTATTGATCACTGCCTCAGCCACACGGCATAACTTCATTTGGATATGTTGGTCTCTAGAGCTAAGAAAGGGTTCTTGTTCTTTTGATAGCTCATCACTACAGTCTAAGGAGTCTAACACAGGAAATACAAGTGATGCTTTTTCCAGGTGATTTCTCCAGAAACAGACCAATGGTGCTATTTTGTTTCTTTTCTGTGCAGCACGTTGTTTTACTATAATTTAAATGTAATTTAAACCCAGCAGTTGAGCATTTAATGAATACAAACCTGTTTGTTTATAGTTTGTGAAATTAATTTTTTTTGTATTATTTATTTTCTGATTTTAATTACTCACTTTACACCACACTTACCCCCATCATCTGGTCATCCCATCCCATAATCCTTTCCCTCATTTCTCCTCCCCTTCCTCTCTGAGAGGGTTTAGTCCCTTCTAGGGATCCTTCTTCATGGCACATCAAGTCTCTTTAGGGATAGGCACATATTTTCTCACTGAGGCTACTTTAGCACAGAATTTACAGGGAGGGAGGAGATATGGGATGTGGAACAGCCAGAGGGTAGGGCGATAGGGGAATAAAATCTGGAGTGTACATTAATTAATTAATTAATTGATTAATTAAAAAAGAGGCAACAGCTTCCTCCATCTGAGCTTTTTCCCCCTGTTGATTGTATAATTTCTCTCTCCCCATTTCTTATCCCTCTTACCTTTGATGTCAGTTGAATTACCCTGTCAGCTTCCCATTTCCCCGTTTTTCCACTTTATATTCAAAGGGAAAGAATTGTATAAGGGGCTTGTGAGCCTGAAAGCAAGCAGATGAGCATGTTTCTAGGGATGCTCCCGGAAGTGCTGTTTGCAGCTTTTCTGTACTCCTGAGCTCCATTTCTGTTTGGGATTTTTACTGACAAAGGCAGCGTGGGTCCAACTATTGTGGGTTCCTTACAGCATTGGTGCTGTGTATAAAGATAATCTAATTATTAAACAAAGAGATATTTTATTTAACTGCATAGTTGTAGGCCCAGAGAGACAGCTCAGCAGTTAAAATCACTGGTCACTATTGCAGAGGACTCAGGTTTGGTTTCTAGCCCAAACATGTCTGCTCAGAGCTTTCCTATAACTGCAGTTCCATGGGATACAGTACTCTGTTCTGTTCTCTGTGGGCATAGCACACATGTGTTACCGGGCAAAACGCTCATATTTATACTATTAAAACAAATCTTTTAAAAATATTCCTAATAGGACCAGCAAGACAGATCAATGATAAAAATGACGACTCAGTTACCACTGTACTGTCCTATATCAGTCACAATCTATGATTCTAACAGCTTTTTAAAAGAGAAATTTGGCTATCACATATAGTTTTGAATTTAATTTTATATACAAGGGCATTTAAGGGCACTTAAAAATCTTAAAATTAAAACTATTAAAACAATGTGTGTTTATGCCAGAGGATAGAGTAAGGTAAGGAGACACAGCTCTCATGGGCAAGTCACAATTGTAAAAGAGAGCTTTAGCTTGCATTTTAAAAACACTCGCGGCAGTATTTTATAGTGAAATAATATGTTATTTAAGTTTCACTAAAATGCTGTAAATAATTTACATGGCATTGATCAGAAAGTCTTATAATTTACAGATAGGTTGCCGAAGAGTATGGAAGTACTAGTGTGTATGTGAACTCCTGAGGAAAATCTTTCAACATTCAGAGTTACACAGCAAAGAGCTCTCAATTCTGAGTTCTTTCCTCAGTCACACTGCTATTCTTCTCTCTTATCTCCTGTAGTTTCATCTGGATCTTCATCATCTCCATTTCTATCACCTTCCTCTCAATATTCGATATCCAACATCTCCATTTCCATTTCGTTCTCTTCTGGTACTTTTCAATCTTGGCTCCTACAAGAGTAGACACCTGTCAAATTGATTAGCAGACACAATTTATTAAAATATAATACATACATACATACATACATACATACATACATACATACATACATATTTATTTATTGGCTTTTGGCTTTTTGACCAGGAACTTGCTTTGTACTTTAGGCTGGCTCAAACAGACATCCACCTGCCTCCACTTCCTCATTGCTAGAATTGAAGCCATGGAGCACCACACACAGATACAATGAAATTTAAAATACATAAAATATACATGTCTGTAAATTAAAATTAACTTGGTAATTAACACTAAAATCTCTGAAGGTTTGAGTTCTCTGTTTTCTCTCATACTTCCTTGAATTTTGTATCTGCATTTCATTTGCTCAGGAGAAACTTTGCATACTTCTGTGATGAGAAAATACACAAATACTTCATCCTTTGTTCTTGTAACTTATTGTGATATAAGAATTGTGCATTTTAAAATTTCATAAGAGCCAGGCGTGGCACGCCTTTAATCCCAGCACTTGGGAGGCCGAGGCAGGTGGATTTCTGAGTTCGAGGACAGCCTGGTCTATAGAGTGAGTTCCAGGACAGCCAGGGCTACACAGAGAAACCCTGTCTCAAAAAACATGATAATAATAATAATAATAATAATAATAATAATAATAATAATAATAATATTTACATAAGAATCATATCACCAGGATAAAAATCCAGTTTAAGTTTGGTTAAAGCAGACTGTGGAAAGTTTAGCTAATATGTTTGAATGGAAGCTTAATGTACTTGTGATCAATTAATATAAATTCATACTTATTTAAAGTACAATTTCAAACTTAGAAAAGTTGAAGAATTTTTCTGTTGATGGTGCCAAGATTCAAACTTCTCTGTATTCTCATCACCAAGACTTCTCCACTGTTCAATATTTATTATTCACTCTTTGTGTTCTTCTGTCTAATTAGAGTGTAACAATCGACCATACACTAAAAATTATCATAAGAGCAAGTCAGGATAGACAACACATCGTTTTTAGAATTAATGTTTTGGCAAATATTGGGGTATTGTTTCTGATAATTATTATAACAGCCCCAGTAATTGCACATTTTTAAATAAATAAATTCTTAGCAGCAGCTTATCCAATTATGTGAGGATTCTTTCAAAAATCCTCGAAAACAGACATGATTAGCATTATACAGATGGAACAAGTTATATTTAAGGATATATAGATGTGTGTGTGTGTGTGTGTGTGTGTGTGTGTGTGCGTGTGTGTACAGATACACATGTAATAAAATTGATAAAAAGAGTTCTTGATTATGAAATAGAGCAAAGTGGGTAACTAGTAATGTTTCGAGGATACAAAAAGGAGGATATAAATAATGTTATAATCACAAACACAAAATTAAAGAATAGTTTTGAGCCTAAAAGTCAACTGTTAGAAAGCAATAGGAATATTTTCTCTTAAAATTAAAATACATTGGTTATTTGAAAATGACTCCAAGTGACTGGATTTGTAAAACTTTTTCATATTAGTTTCTATTTTTCTGGAATTAAAAATTGTGTAAAATTGTATATTTATACAATTATAAGAATCAACCATTTTAGTGTTCTCTATGGTTTTTATGTAAATTTTGAACAACACATTCCTTAAGTAAATTCTTATGTAAATTTTGAACAACACATTCCTTATGATAAACAGTAATAATCCATGAGATTATTGCTATATTAGTACATCATTTGTGCATTAACATTCATTACTTAAGAAGATATTTTGCAACAGGATAAATGATAGAGATCAGTGGCAAACTTTGCTTATTATGTTCGACATGGATGGGACCACATCAGTTTGTTTGACTTCACTCTAAGAAACAATATCGAAATGAAACCTACAAGGAAATCCATTAAAAACTGAAATTGCAGAAACAACATTTTAAGCATAGTTTTTTTTTTGCATAAATATCTTTAATTTTATAATTAGAATATTCTCATCCTAATTTTGATTTTTATTTCCCTTTATAATATTTTAATTTTATTTATTTATTATTATTTTATTTTTTATTTATTTTTATTTTCTTTATTTACACTTCAAATGTTATCCCATTTCCTAGTTTTCCCTCCTAAAGCCCCCTATCCCTTCCCCCTCCTCTAGACATAGTTTTAATAAGAATTTTTTTTAGGTTTATTTGGAGATTTTTTCATATTCCCATAATAAACACAGTAAAAGCTCTACTAGAATTTAAGTAATATAAAGAAAAACAAGTTTGAATTTCCGCTCATTCAATACAGCTATACCCCAAGAATCCCTGGATGAATATGAGTAAAAATAATGGTTTTTCCTCATAATTAACTATTTAACCCAATCTTATAATTGATATCATGGAGTAGAAGTTTTATAGCTATATTCTGAAGGCATAAAACGGCATTTTAATTTGTCAATAGAGGATGAAGTAAAAGTAAACATCCTAATATTAAAAATAAGTAGGACATGTTTAGGTGCATGATGGATATTTAATCTGTGTCATCTGAAAGTTGTTCAAAAGGTCATGATTGATTGTGAGAGAGGTAGATTTAACCTCAAAAAGATTTTTTCCTAATTAGTTATCTGGAACAAAATGATTATCCCTGAAATCATAATCACTCAACCAACAAAACTGGAGTCAAAAGGTCATATATATATATTTATCTACATCTATATGTAACAATAATCAAAGAAAAACATGCCTTCGATTTGAGAGATAGTGGGAGAAAAGGCACAGGAGGGGCAAAAAAGTCATGATACAGGTTGAAAGGAGGAAAACAAGGAAGGGATGCAATCATATTTTAATTAAAATATTAAAATTATGATGTAGAAGCCAGTGCCAATAAGTTTATTCTGATCTTAAAGTTCAGGGAACATTGTAGAAGAGAGGGAATAAAGATGGCAGGCAGAGGATCAAAGACTTTGCTATAAAATTGTGTCTCCTAGTCACATCAGAAGAACTAATGTGACTACCCAACATGCCAAGCTACATGGGAAAAGCCAACAAGGCCTCAGGCATACACAAAGTACTACAGACAAATGACTAAACTTGGCAGTGGGAGAGATGAAAAAAACCATACCAACTACCTTTCGAGTGCCAAATTGTCAGTCTAGAAATTATACATTCAAGTAAGTTTTTATAGAATTAGCGGGATAAATGCCAGTGTATATATGTGTATACAATTACCTATACTTAGGCAATAATAATTAATGAAGAAGAGCATCCTTGAATTTGCATGAGAGCAAGAATAATTATATGGGAGGATTTGGAGGAAATAGAAGAGGAAGTGAAGAATATTGTGGTTAAATTAAAACACAAAACATAACAAGAAGTGAAAAGAAATATAAACTGTGACTTCTGTGTAAAGCAGTATCTGTCCCAAAGAATTTGATGTTCTAAATTAATAGGTTAAGTGTGCATAATCTTGTCTTATCATTTATTAGACTAGAATAATTTCTAACTACATACTAAGACATATACAAGTTTATGTGTGTGATATTTAACTTTTACAAATTCATCATAATTTAGAGTCAATAGTTGCTCACATATAACATGACATTTTCCAGCCTGAATTTTCTCTTAGTTTTATTATATTAAATTCCAACAGTTGTAACTTTTTTCCATTTTTTATTAGATATTGTCTTCATTTACATTTCAAATGTTATCCCGAAAGTCCCCTATACCCTCCCCCAACCCTGCACTGCTCCCCTACCTACCCACTCCCACATCTTGGCCCTGGCGTTCCCCTGTACTGGGGCATATAAAATTTGCATGACCAAGAGGCCTCTCTTCCCAATGATGGCCAACTAGGCCATTTTCTGCTACATATGCAGCTAGAGACATGAGCTCTGGTTGTACTAGTTAGTTCATATTATTGCTTCTCAGCCTTTTGGTTAAGATCAAGTGTAGTTAGTTCATATTGCTCTCCCACCAATAGGGTTGGATGCCCCTTCAGCTCCTCGGGTACTTTCTCTAGCTCCTCCCTTGGGAAACCTGTGTTCCATCTAATAGCTGACTGTGAGCATCCACTTCTGTATTAGGCAGGCACTGGCATAGCCTCACACAAGACAGCTATATCAGGGCCCTTTCAGCAATATCTTGCTTGAGTAGGCAATAATGTCTTCGTTTGATGGCTGATTGTGGGATGGATCCCGGGCTGCAGCAGTAACTAGTTGGTCCATCCTTTTGTCTCAGCTCCACACTTGATCTCTGTAACTCCTTCAATGTGTGCTTTGTTCCTAATTCTAAGAAGGGGCGAAGTGTCCACACTTTGGTCTGCATTCTTCTTGAGTTTCCTGTGTTTAGCCCATTGTACCTTGGGTAATCTAGTTTTCTGGGCTTATATCCACTTATCAGTGAGTACATGTTATCTGAGTTTTTTTGTGATTGGGTTACCTCACTCAGGGTGATACCCTCCAGATGAATCCATTTGCCCAGGAATTTCATAAATTCATTGTTTTTAATAGCTGAGTAGTACGCCATTGTGTAAATGTACCATATTTTCTGTATCCATTCCTCTGTTGAGGGACATCTGGGTTCTTTCCAGCTTCTGGCTATTATGAATAACGCTGCTATGAACATAGTGGAACATGTGTCCTTATTACCCGTTGGAACCTCTTCTGGATATATGCCAAGTAGAGGAATTGCTGGATCTTCCGGTGTAGTACTATGTCCAATTTTCTGAGGAATCTCCAGACTGATTTCCAGAGTGGTTGTATGAGCTTGCGATTGAACCAAAAAAAAAAAAAAAAAAAAAAAAAAAATGGAGGAGTGTTCCTCTTTCTCCACATCCACATAAGCATCTGCTGTCACCTGAATTTTTGATCTTAGCCATTTTGACTGGTGTGAGATGGAATCTCAGGGTTGTTTTGATTTGCATTTCTATGATGATTAAGGATGTTGAACATTTTTTCAGGTGCTTCTCAGCCATTTGGTATTCCTCAGTTGAGAATTATTTGTTTAGCTCTGTGCCCCATTTTTTAATGGGGTTATTTGATATTCTAGTGTCCAACTTCTTGATATGTATGTATATATATATATATATATATATATATATATATATATATATATATATATATATATATATATAGGATATTAGTCCCCTATCTGATTTAGGATTGGTAAAGATCCTTTCCCAATCTGCTGGTGGCCTTATTGTCTATTGACAGTATATTTGGCCTTACAGAAGCTTTTCAACTTTATAAGGTCCCATTTGTCAATTCTTGATCTTAGAGCACAAGCTATTGTTGTTCTATTCAGGAAATTTTCCCCAGTGCCCATATCTTCGAGGCTTTCCTCCACTTTCTCCTCTATAAGTTTCAGTGTCTTTGGTTTTATGTGGAGTTTCTTAAACCACTTAGTCTTGACCTTAGTACAAGGAGATAAGAATGGATCAATTTCCATTCTTCTACATGGTAACTGCGAGTTGTGCAGCACCATTTATTGAAAATGCCATCTTCTTTCCACTGGATGGTTTTAGCTCCCTTGTCAAAGATCAGGTGACTATAGGTGCCCACTTTCTCCCTACCTATTCAATATAGTACTTGAAGTCCTAGCCAGAGCAATTCAACAACAAAAGGAGGTCAAGGGGATACAAATTGGAAAGGAAGAAGTCAAAATATCACTATTTGCAGATGATATGATAGTACATATAAGTGACCCTAAAAACTCCACCAGAGAACTCCTAAACCTGATAAACAGCTTCAGTGAAGTAGCTGGATATAAAATTAAGTCAAACAAATCAATGGCCTTTCTCTATACAAAGGAAAAATGGGCTGAGAAAGAAATTTGGGACTGTCAAAGCCTCACAGGAGACAACAATATCACGGTCCTTTCAGCAATATACTGCTGGTGTATGCAGTAGTGTCTGCATTTGGTGGCTGATTATGTGATGGACCACCTGTGTGGGGCACTCTCTGGATTGTCCATCCTTTCATTTTAGCTCCAAACTTTGTCTCTGCACCTCCTTCCATGTATATTTTAATCCCTATTCTAGGGAGGAATGAAGAATCCACACGTTGGTCTTTCTTGATTTTCTTGTGTTTTGGAAATTGTATCTTAGGAATTCTAGGTTTCTGGGCTAATATCTGCTTATCAGTGAGTGCATATTAAGTGAATCTTTTGTGATTGGGTTACCTCACTCAGGATGATATCCTCCAGATGAATCCATTTGCTCAAGAATTTCATAAATTCATTGTTTTTAATAGCTGAGTAGTACTCCATTGTGTAAATGTATAACATTTTCTGTATCCATTCCTCTGTTGAGGGATCTCTGGATTCTTTCCAGCTTCTGGCTATTATAAATAAGGCTGCTATGAACATAGTGGAGCATGTGTCCTTGTTATCAGTTGGATTATCTTCTGGGTATATGCCCAGTAGAGGTATTGCTGGATCTTTCGGTAGTACTATGTCCAGTTTTCTGAGAAACCGCCAGACTGGTTTCCAGAGTGGTAGTACCAGCTTGAAATCTCACCAGCAATGAAGGAGTATTCCTCTTTTTCCAAATCCTCCCCAGCATCTGCTGTCACCTGAATTTTTGATCTTAGCCATTCTGACTGGTGTGAGGTGAAATCTCAGGGCTGTTTTGATTTTCATTTCTCTGATGATTAAGGATTTTGATAAAATTTTAAGGTGCTTCTCAGCGATTTGTCATTCTTCAGTTGAGAATTCTTTGTTTAGCTCTGTACCCCATTTTTAATGGGGTTATTTGAATTTCTGGCGTTCAGCTTCTTGAGCTCTTTGTAAATATTGGATATTAGCCTCCTATCAGATTTAGGATTGGTAAAAATTATTTCCCAATCAGTTGGTGGCCTTTTTGTCTTATTGACAGTATCTTTTGCTATACAGAAGCTTTGTAATTTTATAAGGTCCCATTTGTCGATTTGTGATCTTACAGCACAGGCCATTGGTGTTCTGTTTAGGAATTTTACCCCTGTGCCCATATCTTCAAGGGTTTTCCCCACTTTTTCCCCTATGAATTTCAGTGACTCTGGTTTAATGTGGAGGTCTTTGATCGACTTAGACTTCAGCTTTGTACAAGGAGATAGGAATGGATCAATTTGCATTCTTGTATAAGTTGACTCCCAGTTGTGCCAGCACCATTTGTTGAAAATACTGTCTTTTTTCCACTGGATAATTTTAGCTCCCTTGTCAAAGAAAAGCTGAACAAAGTTGTGTGGGTTCATTTCTGGGTCTTCAATTCTATTCCATTTGTCTACCTGTCTGTTGTTATACCAGTACCATGCAGTTTTATCACAATTGCTCTGTAGTACAGCTTGAGGTCACGCATGGTGATTCCACCAGGTGTTTTTTTTTTTTTTTTTTATTGTTGAGGATAGTTTTTGCTATCCTAGGTTTTTTATTATTCCAGATGAATTTCCAAATTGCCCTTTCTATCTCAATGAAGAATTGAGTTGCAATTTTGATGGGGACTGCATTGAAACTATAGATTGCTTTCGGCAAGATAGCTATTTTGACTATATTAATCCTGCTAATCCATGAGCATGGGAGATCTTTCCATCTTCTGAGATCTTCTTCAATTTCTTTCTTCAGAGACTTGAAGTTCTTCTCATACAGATCTTTCACTTCCTTCGTTAAAGTCACACTAAGGTATTTTATATTATCTGTGACTATTGTGAAGGGTGTTGTTTCCCTAATTTCTTTCTCATGATGTTTATCTTTTGTGTAGAGAAAGGCTACTGATTTGTTTGAGTTAATTTTATATCCAGCTACTGCACTAAAGCAGTTTTTCAGGATTAGGAGTTCTCTGGTGGAATCTTTAGGGTCTTCTATATATACTATCATATCATCTGCAAATAGTGATATTTTGACTTCTTCCTTTCCAATTTGTATCCCCTTGATCTCCTTTCATTGTCGAATTGCTCTGGCTAGGACTTCAAGTACTATATTGAATAAGTAGGGAGAAAGTGGGTAGACTTGTCTAGTCCCTGATTTTAGTGGGATTGCTTCCAGCTTCTCTCCATTTACTTTTATGTTGGCTACTGGTTTGTTGTATATTGCTTTTATTATGTTTAGGTATGGGCCTTGAATCCCTGATATTTCCATGACTTTTATCATGAATGGGTGCTGGATTTTGTCAAATGTTTTCTCAGCATCTAAGGAGATGATCATGTGGTTTTTGTCTTTGAGTTTGTTTATAGAGTGTATTACATTGATGGATTTCCATATATTAAACCATCCCTGCATCCCTGGGATGTAGCCTAATTGGTCATGATGGATGATCATTTTGATGTGTGCTTGGATTCTGTATGTGAGGAATTTATTGAGTATTTTTGCAACAATATTCATAAGATATATTGGTCTAAATTTCTCTTTCTTTGTTGGGTCTTTGTGTGGTTTAGGTATCAGAGTAGTTGTGGCTTCGTAGAATGAATTGGGTAGAGCACCTTCAGTTTCTATTTTGTGGAATAGCTTGAGGAGAGTTGGAATTAGGTCTTCTTTGAAGGTCTGATAGAACTCTGCCCTAATCCCATCTGGTCCTGGGCTTTTTGGTTGGGAGACTATTAATGACAGCTTCTATTTCTTTAGGGGAAATGGGACTGTTAATATTGTTAATCTGATCCTAATTTAACTTTGGTACCTGGTATCTGTCTAGGAAGTTGTCCATTTCATCCAGGTTTTCCAGTTTCGTTGATTATAGGCTTTTGTAGTAGGATCTGATGATGTTTTGGATTTCCTCAGGATCTGTTGTTATGTCTCCCTTTTCATTTCTGATTTTGTTAATTCGGATACTCTCCCTCTGCCCTCTAGTTAGTCTGGCTAATGGTTTATCTATTTTGAGACTATCTATTCTTTAAGAGATTTATTATAGAAATGTAGGGGAAAGTGAGAAAGTAGGAGAGAGAGAGAGAGAGAGAGAGAGAGAGAGAGAGAGAGAGAGAAAGAAAAGAGAAGAGGAGAAAGGAGAAGAGGGGAGAGGAGAGGGGAGGAGAGGGGAGGAGAGGAGAGGAGAGGAGAAAGAGAAAGGGAGAGAAGAGAAGACAAAGAGATAGTGAAGAGGAGAGAGAAGTGAGAGGAAAAAGTAAGAGTAAGAGAGAGTGAGGTGTGGGCTGAGCACCCCCTTTTATGGTCTTTACTATTGCTAGGTATCTGGGGAGGAGTTTAGCCTGAAGGTCAGAAGCTTGGGCCATTGCTTATATGATCACTGACCATGCTTCTCTTTGGGGGGCTGTGGGAGGTGATACCTTATGCAGGGGCTGGAGTTCCAGGAGCATGAGAGTACACCTACCTTGTCATGTAGGTGAATTATGACCATCAGGGTTCAGACCTCAGCTTGACTGAAGATCAGCCTGCAATTCCCCACATATAATAGTTTAGATTCTGTCTGCAAAAAAAAAGTTATACATTTTCCTAAAAACTAATTTGAAAGAATAGACTTTATTATTATTTCCTTTATCATTAAATTATTTTGTTTTGTAAGTTTGAGGTATATTTAAATGAAATTGTGTGTGTGTGTGTGTGTGTGTGTGTGTGTGTGTGTGTATGTGTGTGCATGTGTGTGTGTGTGTGTGTATGTGTGTGTGTGTGTGTGTGTGTGTGTGTGTGTGTGTCTGAAAGTGCGTGTATATATGCAGACAAGCAAGGTCTTTGAGGTTTTCTTTCATTAATGACTTTCTGCTTTAAAAAAATAAACAAGGGCTCCTGCTGAGTCTGAAGCTCATCAATCTTTCCAAGCTAACTTGTAGATGAGCTCTAGAACACTGTCTTCTCTTTAGTAGTAGTTGTATAATTTTGTTGTTGTTGTTGTTGTTGTTGTTGTTGTCTGGGAGAAAGTCATTGGTGTAAGTTGAATTTATTGAATGTGTGGTGCTTGTAGAGGTTGCAAAGTTCTATGTTCATGGTCAGTTATACTTGTAAAGTGGAACACTCAAGAGAATAGTATATAGATAAGTTATGCACTGAGAGCAACTTGGGGATAAAAGCAATGTTTTCTCACAGCTCTAGAAGTTAGAGAAATCCAAGATGAGAGAAATCAAATATAGTATGTATACTGAGAAATTACTCCCAAGTTCAAAAATAACAACTTCCTATACTGAGAAAAGAAAGAAAGCCATTTTGCGTACTGGTTAAAATTGTTAAAATTTCACATTTTTAAACCTGTTCATCCAGGCATAGAACAAAACAAGACAGAGTCTTGCTTTTGAGCTACTTTTGGGTCTTCCAATAAAAGTTGTATGATTTTGTTTTATGTTCCTTTCTCATTCAATTTCTTCTGCTTCCTGCTTTTATTTATTTTCATTTAATTTCTACATTGGCCAAAAGGGCATGAGAGGCATTATGAAAATATATACTGCAATATAGCAAAACAAGAATGGATGTAAAGTATGAACTAGTGAAAGAATAAAACTGAAGATATAAAATGTAGGAGATAAAAATGAAAGTGTTGTAATAATATCTTTGTAAAAGAAGCATGCAGTTGGATAGGGTATGCCTGAATTGTGTAACTCTCTCTTCTGACTACAGTTATGAAGGGTAAATGGTTATTTTGTAACTTTCTGTTGTTATTCAAAGATTGGTAAGTCCTCAAGAAAAACACAATATTTGAGGTATTTGGAATCTACTAAATGATGCTCCTCAAGTAAGCTTGAACAGTGGAATTAAGATATCATTGTAAGAAATACCATCACAGTTGACACATTGGTGAACTTTAAATAATTGGGTCATTCTTCAATAAAGACAATGAGTGATTACATCATACCTGAATTACTGTCTATTTCATTGACTGCATAGCTAAATTCAATTTTGATTTGAGACTATCATGGAAAAATATATAAATAAATTTTGAAATTTGACATATCTTGATATGAGATGATAGTTTGTTAAATATAGTTATCTCAGATGATTTTGTTTAGCTATAAAGTTATTATACATTTAAAATTGCATTACATACTTTTACCTCCATTGGACAATAGTTACAATAACTTTCGTGCTGAAATCTATTAAACACCATTTAGTTGAGATGACCAATTAGGTAAAACCTCACTCTATAATTTTAGAAACTATGTAGTCCTGGTAACAGTAGAGATATTGTGGAAGAACAACCATATCTAGGCTGAGGGTCATCTGTAGCAAATTGTTGTAGAGCAACAATTTATATCAAAAGTTAAAGAATAAAAGTTCTATCAAAATCCAACTATGGTAATCATGTTGACTTTGGAAACCCTAAGGCAATTGTAAATCCCCATTACTTGAAGCATTCATAATTGACATGATTGCTTCATCATCAGCTATTTTAAACCTTTAAAAAAAAAACAAACTAGTATTGACGGCTGGTAAGATGGCTCAGTGGTTAAGAGCACTGACTGCTCTTCCAAATGTCCTGAGTTCAAATCCCAGCAACCACATGGTAGCTCACAACCATCTGTAATGAGATCCGACACCCTCTTGTAGAGTATCTGAAGACAGCTACAGTGTACTTACATATAATAAATAAATAAATCTTTTAAAAACATCTAGTATCTTCATAAAAAAGCCCTCTTTTGAGTTATTGATCAAAGTTTTCCAAGAGATTCTCATAGTAAAGACTTTTACAGTTGGTTTGGGTTTCCATCTGGAGTATTAAGCAATTCTCTACTACTGAATATACAAGACCCAGCAGACCCTTAGATGGAACTAAAGTGAATGTCTTATCCTTGATGTGTAGCTTTGATGTTACCAGAAATTACAATAAAATCTTCCTAAAGATGGAAACAACCAATAATCCCACCTAAGTTGATACCTATAAACCCCTAAAAAGAATACTTCTAAAGGTGTAGCAGTAGTATGCAAAATTTGCCAGTAGCTATAGTTCTCTAATTGGACTTAAGATTCTTACAAGAGGGTAACTATTCCTGGTACCTAAAACCTATTAAATTTCTTGGTGCTAGCAAGTTCATCAATTTCAGGGAAGAACCAACAACCCCCCCTTCACCAAATCAGTACAATATCAACTACATATAAATTTTTATTATCATACCTCCACATAACTATAGTCCTGACTGTTCATCAACCAAGTTCTTTTTACAACAGACAGAGACCATTGCAGGGACCTACAACCAACCAAAATAAAAAAGTTGAGGAGTTCAGTCCCATTGAATACATCCACATAACAATTTCTGTACCAAAAGCTTAGGAAATATTCTGAAAGAGGGAGTGGAAAAACTGTCAAGAGTCAGAGATCAGGAAGATGTATCTGAGTTTGTGTTGATATTGAAATAGTAGACTTGTACTTTGTTCATTATTTACAAACAGTTGAAAGTTTTGAAGATTTTAATAACAAGGAATGTCCCTATAAGATATGACTAGATAGTAGGTAGGACTAAATTTTTTTCGAGAAGAATAAGGTTTTAAAAAGGTAATCTATTCAGGCATCAGCAAATATTTACACTGCAGTCTCTAAAATGCATAATTTGTCTAGGTGTTTTCTTTTTTTATTTTTTTCTCTTTATTAGATATTTTCTTCATTTACATTTCAAGTGTTATCCAGAAAGTTCCCCATACCCTCCCCCATCCCCATCCTGCTCCCTTACCCACCCCCTCCCACATAATGGCCCTGGCGTTCCCCTGTACTGGGGCATATAAATTGTCTAGGTGTTTTCTTGTCGTGTTGAGGCAAATAAACTGGAGGCCATGTGCCTGAGGATCTTTCCATTTCCAGAGCTCTTGTGAATGTAACTGGGGCTTTACCTAGAGACAATTCTCAAAACCGACTTGGAAATAAAACTGTGCCCATACCAGTCACAGCCATCTGTCAGCCAACTGATTATATAATTATGGAATGTCATGAACAACCAAGGGAAATCCCTAGGAATAGAATAATTTTTTCATGTTCCTTCAGAATTATGCACATGAAGGTTCCTTTCTCACACCGCTCAGAGGGAAGTTCTCTGACCCTTTACACTCTTGCCTGATGTGTAGTGTTATTCTTGGTCAACAGAACATTTGCTAAATTTATTTTGTCTAAATATTTTAGTTTATTCATATAGTTACAATGAGTAGGAGACTGGAAAAGCTAGCTGCCAATGATTTAGTCTATCTAAAGTTATTAGAATATGCCTCTATCCCATTCACATTAATAAGCATTTGGCATCTAGTACCCTCCCATTCCTCACCAGTTTCCACTTGCTTTCCATGGTTTCAGTAATTTAGTGGACTTGCTATAGGTTATATATCATTCTGTAGAGAATGGCACAGTCTCACTATATTGAGACTCTGAGCCACTAAAGAAATGAACTACCTTTGGGTCTGTTACATCTAAACTGCATGTTACCCACTTGCTGACCATTCACTGGTTGCTGTGATTATCAGGTTGAATGTTTCAGATCTCAGTGGCTGTGCTCAATGAATCTTGCAGGGTAGCCTAACCATGTATTACAAGGCTGATGTCATTTTCCTCACCATATTTCTCCATAAAAACATGCCACCTTATATCATCAAAGGAAAAGGGCAAAGGAAGTACAAAATGTAGTTTTATAAAAGAGGATCAGAATCATACTCTCTCTTTACAAGCATTGATTTCTCATTCTGCTATATTTTTCTTTACACTTAATCTCTTACTATACCTAATTTATAAACATACATGCTCATGAAAAAAGGTATATAAAGTTTTCAGTAATCTCTGAAATACCAGGTACCCATTAAAAATCATAGAAGACAACCTTGTAGAAAAGGATTACTGCCTTTGTGACAGCATCATATTATCATGCCTATATAATTTTTATATCAAAGAGTCATGTATTTATGAACTATACTGTCATGCGACGTCCCTGTCCAGCAGGAATAAGACACAAGACAAACAGGTTTCTTCCCCCATGGTTTACTCAGGAACTTGATGCACTTACAGCTTAGCAGAGCATGATGGCAAATGGCCCCACCTCGAGCAGCCTATTTATACCCAGTCCTGGCCAATCACCGAGCTGCCTCCTGACTCTACCCCAGGTGGTCTTGAGCTGCCTAGATCAAACAACAGCAGACACTGCCTAATGCCAATTAAGAGTTGTTTATGCCAGTACAACTGAGACAGTATGTGCCCTCTTTAAGGAGCGGTTGAATGGCTCCCTATATCTCCCCCTTTTTTATTTCATATGAACGAGTGGCAACCAGCTCTCCAAATCATTATGCTTTAGGTCAGATTATTTCTAGGCCAGGCCATCAAGCCCATCACTGAGTACTCATGCAGCATAAGCCTACTAAGGCCCAGGGAAAGCTGGTATCCCCTGTCGGCATGGCCTCTGTTTTAGGCAACTGCCTGCCTGAGCCTTAATTGTTGGGACCTCAGCAATCATAGCATATAGGAGAAAGCACACTCACAAGGCAAATATCACTGCTTAATTGCAGCAAGCCAAATTTGGAGGGACTGGTAAACCTCCATGGCAATAGTGGCATTAGTCAGCATAGTAAGATCTCTTTTACTATGAACCTGGGTCATTTTGCAGAGACACCACAGGCAACCGACAAAGACCAGGACCAGGCCTAAGGCTAACGCTCCTTAATGCCTACCCAGTTCCTGGATGGGACACTGCTTGTAGATTCTGCGCTGACAATTTCTCGATTATAGGGTTGCAGGCTCATCAAGCTTAACAATCTGCTCAGGGTCACCGGGGCTGTCTTCGTTCTTCACCTTCTTCACCAGCCGTTCAGGCACCCACACCGGATCTTGTTGGTCCTATGGGAAAACACAAACAGCACCTCGTGCCCATGTCAGCACGGGTTCAGGTGCTCGCAACAGACCTGTTAAGATGTCTGTCCACTTAACTTGTTCTAGAGGGGGTGCATGCCCCACACTATGCCTGTCAGCTGCTGATTGGCCATGTACATCCAAATTCAGAAAATTTCTTTGGGTACAGCCTTGGCCTATTCCCCCTTTTTGTTTTTGTAAGCACTCCTTTACAGTGCCATGAGCCATTTGTTTGCAGAAAGATAAGCTGGTCCATTGTCAGTTCTGAGCTGCTGAGGCTTTCCCCAGGCATCCCAAGCTTCTAAGCAATGTCCAATGATATTGCGAGCCTTCTCACCAGGCAAAGGGGTTGCATGAATGATTCCTGAACAAGTATCAATGGTGTAAAAATGCAGATTGCAACCTTTCCTCTACTTTCTACAATGCTGCCCTCTCTCAGCTCTGCATCAAGCTGTCCAGGTGGAGGAGGTGCTGACTTTCCTTTTTCCTGACTGTGGATGGCAATTGCAAGGATTTTATCAAAATCACCTGCACACCTCACTGCCCATTTGTCTTATGGCTTCTGGTTATTCATTATTGAAATCACCTGTAACTTAGCCTCCATTTCTTCCTCAAGCTTCTCTATCTTTTGAATCTTGTCCTTCCTGAACTCTACCTTTTTTTTTTCTTTTACAACTCAGTCTCCTGACAATTCCTCAAGCTTCTCTATCTTTTAAATCTTGTCCTTCCTGAACTCTACCTTTTTTTTTTTTTTTCTTCAATCCACCTCTTCCCTACTACCGGGAACTCCTGCTCATCCCTATAACCAGGAACCTTGCCCTCGTCCCAATAACGGGGAACCTCTCTCGTCCCTATAACTGGGAACCTTACTCCTTCTACACTCGTCCTGGGAACCCCTCTATTCGTCCCAGAATCCTTCTACCTCTTCCCAGCAACTGGGAACCTCTACTCGTCCTAGGAACCTTCTACCTTCTCACTCCTCTCAATTACGGAGAACTTTTACTAACTCGACCCAGGAACCTTCACCGGGCCTGCCAGCTGCTTTACCGTGGACTGAAATTGTAGCTGCTTTTACCTCGGACTTGCTAAGGCCTATACATACCGGACCCGCCCTGTACCGGTGGGGTTCTGAAACCTTCCTGCGGGTCAGAATTGCTTCTTCTCCGTATGGGCCATCATTTTGTAGTAGGCCGTCCCCGTCCAGCGGGAATAAGACACAAGACAAACAGGTTTCTTCCCCAATGGTTTACTCAGGAACTTGATGCACTTACAGCTTAGCAGAGCATGATGGCAAATGGCCCCACCGCGAGCAGCCAATCACCGAGCTGCCTTCTGACTCTACCCCAGGTGGTCTTGAGCTGCCTAGATCAAACAACAGCCAACACTGCCTAATGCCAATTAAGAGTTGTTTATGNCTGCTCCCCTGTCCACCCACTCCCACTTCTTGGCCCTGGCATTCCCCTGTATTGGGGCATATAAAGATTGCAGTACCAAGGGGCCTCTCTTCCCAATGATGACCAACTAGGCCATCTTCTGCTACATATGGAGCTAGAGACACGAGTTCTGGGGGTTCTGGTTAGTTCATATTGTTGATCCTCTTCTAGGGTTGTAGACCCCTTCAGCTCCTGGGGTTCTATCTCTAGCTTCTCCATTGTGGGCCCTGTGTTCCCTCTTATAGATGATTTTGAGCATCCACTTCTGTACAAGACAGCTATATCAGGGTCCCTTAAGTAGGCACTAGCTGTCCTATGCCATAGAGTCTGAGTTTAATGACTGATTAAGAACATCAAGAAGGAAGACTAGCTCATGGATACTTCATTCCTCCTGTGAAGAGGAAACAAAATACCCATGAAAGGAGTTACAGAGACAAAGTTTAGAGCTAAGATGAAAGGATGGACCATACAGAGACTACCCCACCACGGGAGATCCATCCCATAATCAGTCATTAAACTCAGAGAAACTATATTTCTAATGCAAAGTAATCAGCTTGTTCTTTCTTTCTAACATATGATCAAGATAGGAACTCACAAGTGGAAATTATCTTTGAACAGTTTTAGGAACATTGCATGCTTTGCTGTATTAATTTTCATTATGTTATGGCCTTGTTAGAGATTTATAATTTTCATTATAATATGACTAAATTGAGAACAGGACACAAAGTAGCATATTCAAAATTACATCAGTATTTAATGATGTTAGAATACAATGCTATTTAAAATTTATCTGCACCTAACTGTTCACAGAGTTTGTACTCATTAACCCTAAGCATCCCATCTCCTGACACGGGGCGACAATCCTGTGCAGCCAGTGGGGATGGCGACAATCCTGTGCAGCCAGTGGGGATGGCGACAATCCTGTGCAGCCAGTGGTGATGGCGAAAATCCTGTGCAGCCAGTGGGGATGGAGACAATCCTGTGCAGCCAGTGGTGACGGATGCTGTAGGTGTTAGGGATGGGTGGCCAGGAACCATACAAACTATGAATGTGTCCACCCTTGACCTTTTATGACAGCCATATGTGGAAAATATGTTGAGATATATTGATGAAAATAATTAATTCCAACACTTGGGAGGTTGAGGCAGAAGCAGATAAATATCTGTGAATTCAAGGCAAGCCTGGTCTACAGAGCAGGTTCCAAGAATACCAGGGCTATCCTATCTTAAAAAATATTACTAAAATTAATTTTGCCCTCATTTTTAATCCCTTATAGTTTCTTAACATTTTCAACTTAGCTAGTGAGGAATCAAATACTAACTTTCAAAAGAAATTTAAATTGTGACCACATTAATTAACTTAATATATTGTAGCAGATTTTCTTGTCAAAACAATGTAATTGTAGCACAATAGAGTACAGTACAATGAGAATGTGTATCTGGTGATATTAATTGGGCTATTATCATTTTAATAGTTAAAATATTTGAGAATCAGTCTATTGAAAAATTAAAATGGCAACATAGGTCTTTATTCACATTGTATATTTGAGGGCTGTATATGTGTGTTTGGGCACTTGTGTCTGTATGTGTGTGTATGTACGTTTATATCATTAGAGTTTACTTATATATGTATGTATGTATGTATGTATGTATGTTTATGTATTTAAGTGAATATATATGTATGTTTGTACTTTGACCAGTATGAGGATACTAGACATATATAAGTCACCACTGCAGTATTTGCCATAAGCACATTCTCTAAACTCTAGCAAAAATACCATTATTAAAACAATATCATCATATTTTATTGAATGCTTGCTGATACAAATTGCTATTCTATTTTTGACATCACCTAATTAAACATTCCATATTTTGTATTGCATTATAATATTATTATTGATATCATTGCTTCAAAATAAGTGATCTGGAGCCAGATATGATAGCTCATGTTTGTAATTCCAGTGATCAAAAGGCTGAGCCAGTAGGATCACAATGAATTCGAGACCAACCTATTGTATATAGTGTCTTTAAGACCTGGTTGCATTACAGAATGAAAACTTTTTTTCTAAAACTGTGGCAACAATGTAAGTGAATGGAGACAACAGAGTTAAATGGACTTCTGAGTCTCAAAGGAATAATAAAGGATGATAATGTTATACTAAAAGACAAGAAGAGTTGTGAGTCATAGAAAAAGACCCTTAAAGAAAGGGAAGAATTTCATGTTTGACTAATTATTACTGATTTATAAGCTACTTTGAATAAAACACTGTGATATTTTTCCTTCATGTATTTAATGTATTTTATAGTGGACATTAATTCTCAAATATTTCTCATTTTAAATGCTATGTTTACCTTGTAATTTTCTTCTGTGATAAATAAATGATGGATAGGAAGACAGATGATAAATTTTTTTATGGCATGTATAAATGACAGTCAAAACACTGGGAATTGCTGAAATGGTTTTGAGAAAAAAGCTATAATTAAAAAGTATATATCTTTATTATATAACCAGAAAAAGAAAGAACATAAATCTATTTATATTGCTAACAGTAAGCACTCATATAATTGCTTTTTAATCAATATGTAATAAATTGCTTCAATTGTCACTTTAATTAAATATACAGTATCTGAGTATTTGGAGTGTTTGTGAAATCTGTGTTAAATTGTATCATTGAAAGCTCCTTTTATACTTCATTTGGTTGTGCATAGTAAGATGAGAAATTTTGCCAGTAAAAAAAAATCCCTGTTCAAAATATTTACTTTCAAATTATGTGACTCAAATGTACACAATTATTCAAATGGATAGGGTCACTTATTTAAAAGTTTAAAAATGTTTAAAACTTTAGTTTATATTGCCAAATGTTCTATCTCTATTTTATTGATGGAGACCTAAGGTGTTCATTAAGATTTACCAGTTCGTATATGCAAAACTCCATATGTGTTCCTAAGAATTACAGATTATTTTCCACTCCTCTTCTTGACATTGAATGGAAATGGATTTACATTTATGCATAAGAGAACCCATTATGCTGTTTTTCAGGCCTTTTATATAATAGTTTTAAGAGATTAGACGTGCAACAGCCATAAAAAGGGAAATAACCATTATAAAATCGAATCTGAATTTAAGACAATTTGAGAGAAAGTATTGTCTTTTCTTAACTCAATTTTCCCCCATGTACTTCTTAGTACAAAAGCACATATCTAAATGGCAAATAATTTTCTACTTTTCTATTTGAAAATACTCTTTATTGAATAAAAGAGAAGTTTTGCCATTTTTGAGCTGAAAGAAAATTATTCCATGCCACTTTTCACTGATACATAACTTTTTTACAGAATTTCACCAGAACTTACATTTTTTCATTAATGTAAATAAAAATATTATTTGGCATTATATTTAGATAATATTATTATATTAGAAAGTATAATATTAAATAATATTCAAAAATATGTGAAATAAAAATTGTCATTATAACATCAGAAACATTAGTACTGATAGAATTACATGCATTAATATCTTTGTACATTGATTATAAATAAACTTTAATGTAATCAATAATTCTTAGTACTGCTAAGTTGTTCTGGAATTTGGTTATGTTTAGAATTTATTAAAAAATATAAGTACATGATTGCATCCAACATTTTAACATATATATGTACACAATGTATATATATATATATATATATATATATATATATACATTGTATATTATATACATCATATATTTATTTATACACACATACACATATACATATTTCAACATTTTTGACTGATCTGGTTGAATTTAGACCAAGTCTGCTATTAGTTTTAAATCAGTTTACATAGAATAGCTATTCTAGTGTATTCTATACCTAAAGGCACATTTGTTCGTGGCCTTTCCATTTTGCTAGCATATTTAATTTGTTTTTACATCATGAAAGCAACACAACAAAGGATGTATGGAGCAAACTATGCTTTTCCTTATCCACCTTTTCTCATTTAGTTGTATTCTTTAGATCAAAACTTTCTTCTAAATTTGAACTCATACTAAATAGCATTCTTTTTAAATTTCATTCATACATAAATTCAAAACACTCTCATTAAATTGACTATAAAACTTCATATGACAACATCT
Source organism: Mus minutoides (assembly GCA_902729485.2). Classification (NCBI taxonomy): domain Eukaryota; kingdom Metazoa; phylum Chordata; class Mammalia; order Rodentia; family Muridae; genus Mus; species Mus minutoides. The sequence continues at coordinate 1,491,041 of LR749767.1, forward strand.
CAGAGACATAGATACCATTTTCCCCCCTGTGTCTTCCATGTGCTGCTATAGAAAACCTTTTTCTTTTTCATTTAATTAATTTATTTATAAATTTACCATTCTAATCCCTCCCCTTCCTGGTCCCCTGTCACACAGATGCTCCTCCCACTCTTTCTCCAACCTCTCCACTGAGAGGGCAGGGGGCACCCTGGGTATCCTGCCCTTTCTTACTAAAATGCTCATGTTCATTTAGAGAACTGATTTTCCATACTTAATTTTCTTTGTCAGAAAGAACATGAGTTCTTCTGTTCTACATAACAGAAGAACTTCTCCAGACTGTACATATTTCTTCAGTGAGTTATGTTAGTGTTCAACAAAATGCTCCACATACAGAAATAGAGAATATCTTTTAAACTTTGGAAGCTAATGTCTGATACCAATGTAAATATTCTTTCAAAGTATGGAGTTTCATGTGGAGATGTTTTTTCTTATGAAATAACTGAAATGAATTTAATACTTACTGTAACTAAATAGTATAACATGATCAATCCCTTGCTAAAATGCTAGCATAGAGTTGCTATTTACCAGGTTGTATATTTATGGTTTAAAAACAATATTACTTTGTTCTTCTTTCCTGTCATACCTATTGTTTGTCCTTAATTTCTAAGCAAAATAATGGATGCCATTACAGACTTCCAAGCTACTCATTCTGTTCTACCAATTGGTCTAAAATCCCAACACTGAACTTGACTTATAAGTTTTGCTGAAGGCTTTGTCTCTGAAGGCATTTCAAGTCCTCTCTGATTGCATGTGTATACAAGTGGAATCTGTTGAGAAAAGGTACTGTGAATATACCCATCACTTTCAACATGATGCAGATTTCAACATTAATTGGCATCTTCCCATTTTGAATATGTCCTCTAAGGACCTGTAACTGCTGGTATCACATATTCATTTTCTTTTTTCCTTAGAATTCTCTGATTGATATCCCTCCACTTTGCTTTAATTTATTCTTTCACCACTTCTGGCAGATTTTTATGCCTTCAAAGTCTGTCCCTGAATTTCAGCCTTTCACTAATCTCATATTACATTCCTAATGTACCACAATGTGGTGATAATTCTAAACTTGCCATCTCAAACCCTGTATGTCTTTAAGATAAGTCTATATTTCTCTCTGCCAGGAAGTCTCTTGAACTATAATTTTCTTCTTATTTTTAAATTAATCTCTCAGGTATTCAACATAGATTTAGCATACAGGAATTTGCAATGAGGGCTAAATGTCATCAGAGGGAAAAATTCACAAAGAGAACCATTTTCTGGTTTTCCATAGCCACCGCTAACACATTATTTATAAACCAAAAATGATCATGCAAAATCATGAGTATTTCCTCATACTTCATATGTAATCTGAGAACTGAGAACTAGCACTATATTAACACTAGCAGAAAACACACTGCTATTAGTATTTAGGAGCCTCATAGATAACATGATTGATAACATGAAGAGCTCACATTCTCTGCCAACCTCACCCCAGCACACCCTGGAGTATTGTCATGGATATATCTAGCTATTCTTTCTATTTCTATTTCCAATTGTTCAGCAAGCTCAGTCAATTTATTTCACACAATGGTTCAGATCTGTCCTTTCCTTTCTATTACCACTGCCTCAGACAGGCTCAAGGGTCCCATGACCTTTCATCCAGAGAATTATAGGACACTTTTATGTGATTTATTTTCCTCTAAAACTTTTCTCACATTATACATCTAATACATTCTCTTTTAATGATGTTTTTTTCTAAACCAGAATTTTGATCATCCATATTTGAAAGGAATATTTCCCATTACTTTGAACTTCCTAATGGATAATATGCAAACCGTTTAATCTGAAATTAAGTATTTTGTATCAGAATGTGGTATTATTTGCAATGATTTTCAAACATGCATATACCCTAAAGCAGTTTAGTCTCACCCATGTAAACTCATTTTGTTTACTATTGTAATCTCACCTCTGCTGGGGACATAGGGTCATCCCTCCTTCCTGTAGAATTCATGTTTTTATTTTTTTTCACCAGTCTTTTGGAAAGACTTCACTGTGTTTGAATTATCAAGAAAAGAGCCTATATAATTTGGACTTTGCCCATTTGCTCTATCTGCTTATCCAGTCTACTTACATAAATTTATTTTAAATGAACATATTATCAGATCTTCTAGTAGGATGTACAGCCTCAGAAATGAGTGTCAAAATTACGTTGTCATCACAGATGAGGACTTCCACATTTCCAAATATTCGTTCTTTTGTTCTTCTATTTTGAAAAAAGAACATGAATTGCAAATATCTATAATAAAATAAAATGATTTTAATTCTTGCCCTAAATTGAGGAAAATTAAACACATAGCAAGAGATTTTAAATATTTCTTTTACATTTTAAAAATATGTTTCTCTGTCTTAATATTACTGAAATTAAAGATTAAGAGCAAGAGAAAAGCCATCATATTCATGACATTTAAAAATTTTAAATGATATAAAATTGACTTTGGATTATAAAGTTAAATGTTTTAATCTATTTATTATTACTGAGTTGATAAATTCCTTTAAATATATATTAATTATAATTTTTCATACTTATATTCAATTAATAAATTATTAGATGTAGTCTTGCTGATTTTCTTATCATATTATAAATATTTTGTTTTAGTGAGTTATCAACTCATATGTTATAAATTATAAATAAAATATTTTATTCTTTGGATATTCACTCAAATGCTAATAGAAATAAATTTATGAAGCACTTCTTATTCTGAATATACAACACATTCAGTATTAAATAATTGTTTTTTATATTCCCTAAACTTGTTTAATTTATATTTACATTTTACTATGCATAATTGTTGAAAGTACAAAACACTTCAAGGTTAAATTGCTTAGCTTATTTTTAAGTTACAATTATCAAAATAGTTCTTGGTTATATAGTAGGTTCCAGTTATAACTTGACGAAATGTTTGGGTACAGTGGTTGTTGTTTTTTCTTTTCTTTTCTTTTTTCCAATTTTTATTAGGTATTTTCTTAATTTACATTTCAAATGCTATTCCAAAAGTCCCCTATACCATCCCCACACCCTGCTCCCCTACACACCCACTCCCACTTCTTGGCCCTGGTGTTCCCCTGTACTGGGGCATATAAAGTTTGCAAGACCAAGGGGCCTCTCTTCCCAATGATGGCTGACTAATCCATCTTCTGCTACATATGGAGCTAGAGACATGAGCTCTGGGGATACTGATTAGTTCATATTGTGTTCCACCTATGGGTTTGTAGACCCCTTCAGCTCCTTGGGTACTTTCTCTAGCTCTTCTATTGGGGACCCTGTGTTCCATCCAATAGCTGACTGTGAGCATTATTGTTTTTTGAAGGAAAGAGTGACCCAAAGAGAGAAGCAAAACCAAAAAAGCAAAATGTTAAATTTTGGTATAAGAAAGCTTTATTTTTTCCCTATTTATTGTCATCATTAAAACACAGAGGGCAGACATAGTACTACCTGAAGATCCTGCAATACCCCTACTGGGAATATATCCAGAAGATATTCCATCTGGTAATAAGGACACATGTTCCACTATGTTCATAGCAGCCTTATTCATAATAGACAGAAACTGGAAAGAACCCAGATGTCCCTCAACAGAGGAATGGATACAAAAAATTTGGTATATTTACACAATGGAGTACTACTCAGCTATTAGAAACAATAAATATATGAAATTCCTAGGCAAATGGATGGATCTGGAGGCCATCATCCTGAGTGAAGTAACCCAATCACAAAAGAACTCACATAACATGTACTCACTG